>DWDX01005297.1:0-10654 GCA_018245675.1 Agara michaeli | reverse complement strand
ATTTATAATTATCTTAATTTATTTTATTATCTGTTATTTAATTATGTAATGTAAGTCATGTATATATTAAATAGTAAGTACGTAATAAACTTCAATATAAATTCAAATATAATATGTTAAAATTAGTAGTTAATAAGATGTTAGTAAATAAAATAAAAAGAAATGTTAGCAAATTTAAATTTAATTTGCACTGTTAAAACTTCAAAGTTGTAAAAGCAAACATAGTAAAATTATTTTAAAATTTCGTACTGTAAAATAAATTAAAGCATAGGAAAATTTGTAGTGCACGTTGTGATTACTTGTGATCGTGAGATCAGCTAGCAATAGTCCATATAAGACATTCTGTATTTTATGATTGTATTTGCTGATAATTTTTGTGCTAGTAATCCATTAAATAAATAAACTTTAAAAATCTAAATAGCGGATAACAGGTCTGAAAGCATTGCACTTCACTGTTTCATTGTGTGTCTATAAAGGAACCATTGCTTCAGATATATCTTTCAACAGACCATCTGACCGAAGTTGAAATCTAACCTCTCTTAAACACCGATATAAACAATATTACTGACCTGACCAGTGGTGTCGCTTTTTGTAAATTAAGGCCCCAACTCTCAACAAATTCGTAGTTCTTCCTTTTACTGTACTGAATAACATCGTTCGCTAAATAAAATAGAACTAATCTTTGCTCAACCTTTACTCTCTTCAGCACATTCAACCAACTGGCAACAATCTTCTTATGATAGCTACGCTGCTTTAAACACCAGGAAGATAACGACTGGATACTCTCCTGTGTATCCTTCAACTGCATCAGCTTCTTTTCAAACGCAAGAGTATTGAATTCTTCCGCTTCTCCCATTGTTATCAAAACTACACTCAACAACACATCGTTTCAAAGTAAGTTTAAACCAAAAATAATCACTGAAATTAACACTCTTCTTATACAAAACAATATAAATCACTGCATCACTATACTTAGCATACTAATAATAAACAGAATTGCTGTCTTGTATAAATATTCTAAATAAACGCGGCGCGAACTGCGATATTTTTATCTTTTCAACTGAATACTGTTAAATTTACATTTACTTAAAGGTCGTGAATATGTCCGGGTATTGTCATAGAGGTCAATGATGTCTGAATTAGCAAAATTCTTCCCAATACATTTTAACAATTTAAGTAGAAAACTTCAAAGGCAGAGTACACTTCCTTATACAACAACCGCCATTTTCTATAAAGCTAGTAGTGTGTCTGTGTATCTGTCAACCACATGACAATTTTTTTTTTAAGTTGACTCTTTCATTGATGTTAACTTTCAAAATTATCAGCCAAGATATGATAATTCTTAACCTTAAAAGATCGTTGTTATGTCCGTCGTCGACGTCCAGCCAAAAAACACAGCGCGGTTCGTCGAAGCCGTATTAGGTCTGTTAAATTAAATTACCACCTGCTAAAATATACTACATTCCGTTGAATATCTCACATTATTTTATATAAGAACAGCTGACTTTATTTATATAATTAATCTCTATCGATAAAAACTGTTTAAAACATACCATTGAATCTTTTCTTTCGAAAATTCTAAGCTCATTTTCTATTTATTACCAATCACGATACATTAAGGTTCACATAGTTATTCGAAAGGTAGAACGTTTAAAATTATTATAATATATTATAGTACAGTTGTATATAGCAAAATAGGAATAATTTTATGGTCTCAACCACTGAAAGGAACGAAAGGACGTTTTTATGTCCTAGGACATAATTATACTTTTATATTTATAAAACATGGAGATGGAACGATATATCAAGTGTTCGATAATATCGATATTTTTACGTATATCGCACCATGACAGATACGAAAAATACATGCATCTCTAAACGTTGATATGTTTGAATTTGCTTATATTTTTAAATATACACTGTGGGTGTGATTGCTGGATATGATTCACACAATTCACAGATATTTATCAATTTGTGTTGAAGGCGGATTTAAAGGAGGCGTAACTCCGATAGATAAAAATTATTTAAAATACAAGAACACCTCACGAAACGACATCAATCCGTTCAATTATTGATTTAAGGTGAGTTTAATCTAAAGTAAAGTAAGTCACGTCAATTGTATTATACGATTCTGTGGACACAATATACATTATTAAATTAATCATCATTAGTCCACACTTTTATCGATAGCTCAAACGTGGGTTTAAACTTAAAAATGGCCTTGACTCTAGTCTGACAATGTCCTTAACAATGACCTTGACGGCCCACTGTACATACTTGGGATAATTGGGATAATTTTTTCCTAATGTCCAACTCTAAAAAAAAAAATATCAAAAAGTCAATTAGTGATCTTCTTATGATCGTTAACATTTCGTGTCGTTTCAGCCCTAATAAACTCTTCATGCGAACACTACATTATGCTACCATTTTGCAAAATAACGATGTAACATTTTATCAAACATATTTTCTTTATCTAACTTTTTATGTATCTTCTTGCTGTATAAAATTATATTATACTCAAAATTCATTTTAGTATATTAAACTGGTTTAATTTATTATTGATATGTCATCAAGCCAGTTCCCTGACTGGGTGGGTGGAAAGTGCCACTTTTAATCTGAAATCGTTAATCTTTGTCCGGGCTTATATTGCTCTATCAGTCTTTCAGCATAAGTAGGATAGAATACATTCATTTTCAATTTTACTTGTACATTGCACTTGCTCGGTTTCATATCTGCTTGGTTTTTAATCTATTCCAGAGGAATCCAACAATATGGTGGTCTTAAATGGAAAAAATTTGGGCGAGAAGCAACGAGACCTTAATTTAAAAGTAGCAGAAGCGGTAGCTAATAAAAAAAATTTTGATGAAATCAAAATGGAAGACGAGACTACTGACATTGACAGACTATACAAAATCGATATAGCATCTCAGTATGAAGATATTAACTACATCATTGAAACCTTGAAGTCGGGAGATAGCTTGTACATTTCAAGAGCCCTTAAATGCCTTTGGGTATTCAAAGACACATATAGCCATGTTATTAATACAGAACATCTTCATAACCACATTTTCCCCTATATGTCCATGAAAATGAAAAAGAAAATGCTTTCAACCATATCCGTGCATATCAGAAATATGGATAGAGCTGCCACTTTTTTCACATACTGCAGAGGTAACGAAATGAGCAGCATTGGATTAAAATTTTTGAATTCCACATCTGAAGATTTCAAATTAAACATATTGAGAAATGAAGGAAAAGGCATAATATTACATTTAAACAGTCAGAGACTCTTAGAAAATTTGATTGGAACCTCCTTTGCGCTTGCTACAGCTTGCATTGAAGTCTCAGAGTGGCAAAAAGAAAAAACACTTTACAATCTGCGATTTATGTACTCTGTATGCAACAAGAAGTATCTAGACCTTTTAGAAGAACATGAGTCTATTTCTTCGAACTCTCATGTAGTATTGAAACGATTTGGAAATAGAATTTCTAAAGATATTATGGTCAGGCACAAGAACCGTGTATTAGGCAATCCTTTGCTATACGTAAACAAGCTAAACAAGGACATGGTAGTTAGGTTCAGTACAAAAGAAGATGCTGTACACTATTTAACCAAAGTGATGCCGCCCAAAGAAGAAGAGTTTTGGAACACTAATTATGTTGGTCGTTATAATTATCTTTTGAACTTAATCCCGACGGATGAAAGATTTGAACGTATGAAGCAATTATTTATTTCAAAATATCCAGGTGCCCCTTTCGAGATGACTACTGAATTTTATAATTTCAAATATTACGAAATGATGACAATGGAAGAAAGAGAGATTTGGGCATTAAATCACATAGAGGAACAAAAAGAGATCCTCGGTAGTGGTAATGATTACTTGTGGTACCAGTTTGTCAACACAGATAAAGCCCTTGTTGAAATAAAAAAGTACATAATGATTACACCAGACAATTACAAACGGTCCAACATATTAAACGTACTTGTTGATTCAGCAAGAGACCAAAAGGATTTAATCAAAGTACTCCGATACTATTATGATAGGCATATAAATGAGACAGTATGTTATAAAGAGTATTTTATTGACAAGGTGGTAACCGTTCATAATGTTTTTGAATTTGATAACGATTGCTGGGAGGCACTTAATAAACTTTTTTGCAGTTTGGAAATATATGTTAGGGGCCGTAATTTTGGCAGAACAACGCTTAAGGCTGTATCGGCGGCTTACCACATACTTAACAATAAGGATATGCCCGAGGCTCTTATAGATTTTATTGACCTAGATATCAATTATTCCAATTTTAGTCTATTGTTGAACAAACTTGGACAGGATAAATCCGAAATAATATTCCAGTACTTGCTCAAATATTCCGTTGACAAACTGGAACAATTTGAACAAGACCCAGACAATATAGAACTCAGAAAAAACTTAAAACAGTATGTAAACAATATTTTTACCCTACTGAGTTGTTTTAGAAAGGATGATAAATTGTGTCCCGAGATAGCAAAAAGATGCTTAGCAATAACAGTTTCACCGAAACTTGAAAAACGTAAAAAAGTCACTGCCAAAGAGATATTTCGCTTGTTAAAAACTGATGCTTCGTTAGTCGTTGACATATTGTTGTATTACAAGGACACAATTGAAGGCTGGCCGAACATATTAAACAAAGTATTGAGAAAATTAAAAGTTTACTTTCCTAACGATATCGCTAAAGAATACATAATTTTTTTTGAACGATGGCTGAGTAAAACCTCTGATGATTATGGTAGCCGTATATTTATCAATGCCGCTATA
Organism: Agara michaeli; assembly: GCA_018245675.1. Taxonomy (NCBI): domain Eukaryota; kingdom Metazoa; phylum Arthropoda; class Insecta; order Lepidoptera; family Hesperiidae; genus Agara; species Agara michaeli. Next base: position 5,858 of record DWDX01005297.1, on the reverse strand, counting down.
TTTGGTATATTTCAGTTGGCAGACCAAAATTACAAAATTTCTTTGATGGAAAAGTTTCAACCTGTAGAGGCTAAAATAGATCACGCCACAGTCGATAGAAAATTACTTTTTATACAAGAAGCTATATGTAGATTTGTCGGCTATTCTCGACCCCCTGTCCCTTTGGAAAATGTACTGAAGTATATGAAAGGTGACTATGTTCAATATTGTCTGCAAATATTCAATATGTATTTGGCAAGTCTGCCTCCACCATTGCTTATGAAATTGACTGAAGCTGCTCTAAACGCTCCTTTATCTGTTAGAAAACACGGTCTGCGTATAGCTTTTAAATGCTATAATTGTCGTGATTTAAAGAATCTGCTCGTGGATATATGGAAAATGACGAAAAATGTTTCCTTGCGGATGATACTTTATAAGTCATTATTGGATAAAATTATAGAAGCAAACGGGGATACACAGACAGTACTTTATGAAGCAATTAAGCTGTTTACTCTTGATCTGCATCAAGACGATCATAATGACTTATTTAATCTGTTGTCATCTGATCGTATGTTAAACAAATTTAGAGGCGACTACTTACAGACAGGGTGGATGATGGCTGTAAAGTTGCCAGAGAAACCAATCAACATAAATCGTCAATGTGCAATTATAGAGAGCATAGAAAGAAACATTAATTTGGTCCAGAAAGAGTTTGTACGAAATCATATAATGGAGGAGCATGTTCTTGACATTCTAGAAAACAAAAGATTACGTCCACACGAAACGAATGAAATCGAAGAGTTACGTCATGCAAAATGGCAACTTATTGCCAAATATATCGTCGTTTGCGACAACAGTGAGGAATTGGAAGAAAGATTAAAACTCTTGAGTCACATTTTTAAGACGTGTACCGATATGTGGAATGAAATGTATGAAGAGAAATATTTATCGCGAAAATTTTATTTCGAATTTGTTGAATCTATAAAAAGCAAAGGCATCACAGCGCACGAAAACTCTTGGAACTATAATATCTCCATTTTACAGCATATACTTTACATGTTCAACAATATCTTGCCCATTACCGAAATATACATCACTGTATGGGATTTACAGTTGTCAATATATTGTAGACTTAGCGCAGGTCTTAAACATTTGTCTCCTGGAGAGATTTGCGCAAACTTTGCGAACCAAATTGGTGCTTTTATTAAAGATCTTTTAGACAAACATCAATTTTACACAAGCTTTCTAGTGGAAATTGCAGATTTGTTAAACGATAGATTCCAAGATATTAGACAGATTTTGAGGGAGCATCCTCAATTCAATGACATACATGATACTTTATTTTGCGAATCTTTGATAAATATCGGCATGAAGGAGACTCATTTGCTCACATTGATGCTTATGCCTACTTATGAACCCGAAATGCAGGAGCGTCACAGAGCCATGCTTCGAACAATACAGGCTTTTGATAATGACGAGGTTCAAAGCTTTCTGTATCAAAAATGTGTACTGGGAGATTACAAAAATAGACTTTAAGTATAGATATAACTAAAAGGTGAATTAATTCAATATGTTCATGAAATATTAAATTATCCATCACTAAACTCTCACGTCGATCGATAATGCCAATTAATATTACAAAAAATTCTATGCATTTAGTTAAATATGGGCAGCTATTTTAACGTATTAAGCCTTAAAAATAAGTAAGTAGATTTCGTAACTGTATTATCTGTGCTGTGTGTCCTAAAATAAGTTTACTTATAAATTATTTAAATTGTCAAAATCGAGTAATAAAAAGTTATTTATTAATGTTGCTTCAGCATAAAATATATATGGTGCCGAGTAGATATAAATTGTAGTATTATTAGGTGAAGTTAAGTAAAATGCTATCATTAGAAATTTCACAAAATATATGCATGTTATTATAGTTTTAAGTTGTAATATTATTTATAATGTTTCGGCACAGACCTGTGATAACTTAGATACACATGATGCAGTTATTTTTACCGCTAATACTTCCAATGTCAGAAGTCGTTTCGACTACCCCGATAACTGGTAGCTATGTTGAATTTCTATTTTTGCCATTGTGTACAAAAAAATTCAAATCTCGCAATTTAGATCCCATGTGTACAACAGTGGTATTATTTGATTGGTAATAGAATTAATCTATCTGAAGGCCGTGTCTGAATACAATTCTTTTTACTTAAGTGTTTCAATTTTACTTTTTATATTCATCTTTTGTATTAATTTCTGCCAAGAAAGTATTTTTATATGAACATATTCAGATGAAAATAAAATGTTTATCACATTGTTTTTTTTTTAATTACTTCAACAAGCCTTTTTTTTAATTACTTCAACAAGCATGTCAAACGTGCATTCTATCGCTTCGTGCATATACTCAACCGAAAGTACGTACCTACCTACTATGTCAAATATAGTCCCGTTAAGGATACTGATTGATAAAAAACATCGGATAATCCAGACACTTCGCTGGCTGAATGTTGCGAGCATGCACGGCCGAACATTTCGCGCGGTATCTTTGTCAGAACTGTCATCAACTGTCAGATGTGTCGTGACCGTGACCGTCTCATAGTTCGTATGACGTACCGCATATGTCAATGTCACGGTGATATTGACGGCTATTTAAACTGCCACTTTGTTTTCATTCATAGTGCCGCAGTAGCTTTGTGTACACTTGCTAAAACTACCAGTGCTAAAGGGGGTGTAGAAAAAAAGAATCGTTTAGTGATACCGGTAAGAGTTAGATATTGTAATGTATTTATTATACGTGTCCCTAATCTCAACTCTCAATTAATGTGTTGGATGTTTTCTTTAAGTTATAGTATTTACCAAATTTACTGATATGTTACTTGTTACTATTTATACATATTACTGAAACAGTGTTTCTGAGATTATGTTTCTCAACATGATTAGAGGCTTCAATAAAATTGCATACGTATCCTTACAAAGTTTCTAATCCCGCTATCTTATTTTTTTATTTAATATAATTTAAAATGCAATGTAGAGGAGATAAAAACTATTTACTTTTATTAACATCATTTACTCTAAGTACATCGAAAATGTATGCAGATCTTTTAATATACAATCATTATAAACGTTAGACTTTGTGTTCATATATAAGTACAAATTGGAAAATCTACTGTTGTTAATTCCTGGTTTCTATGATATCCAACATATTCTTGACTATTGTTAAGTACAATATACTGGCTAGGATTCCTTTGAGCTATTTTCTCTATTCTCTACATACAATTTCGCGTTTCGGTAATCCACGTACAGTTGCAGTTCACCTGTATCGACATAGGATAACAATATCATGCACGCTACAGATAATTATTATAAGTAGGTATACGTATAATATGCGTTCTATATATTTGCAAATATAACGGAAGGAACAAAACGTTTCTTGTATTTCGTAAGTACTTCATCACGTAAAAACCCACAACAAAAACTTGTCCGAAATAGAATAACAGGAAAATCATAAAACTATATCGCAACGATTTTAATTCTTATCGCACGGTATAATTAGTTTGTCGAGTGGTAAAAATAAATTAGATAAGTTTAATTATGTCATAGGTCACAATACAGTTCATGTAGGTAACGATTAGGAGGTCACATATTCGTCATTTCTCCTTCATCTTGCAAATCAAATTAACAAACCTTTTAAATAAACCTATATATTTTACTTCTTTCAATCGCTGTTAAGGGTACAAAGATATATTAAGATTGCTAAAGCATTTACATCCTTGATATTAAAAAACGCGTTTATTAATTTTCAGGATAAAAATGATAATTCTTACGGGAAAAAATCTCGGTGAGAGACATCGGGAATTAAATCAAAAAGTTGCCACAGCGGCAGCCGAGAACACAAACTTTGAGGAAACAAAACATGAAGGTCATTCAGACATTGAAAAATTATTCAATATTGATCTTGCATCGAGATTTAAAAATTTGGAATATATCATTGAAGCGTTAAAAAGTGGAAATAGCTTATATGTAACGCGCGCACTTAAATGTGTCTGGATATATGATGATAGACATTCAGACATAATAAACCCAACTCATGTTGAGCAAAACATATTTCCACACATGTCACAGAGAATGAAGAAGAAAATGCTTACTGTAATTTCGTTGCATCTAAGAAATGCGGAAAGAGTTACGTCTTTCTATAGATATTGCGTGAAGTCTAAGTTGAAGGAGTTGGCTGTAAAATTTTTAATATATGCTCCCGAGTCATTTAAGATGGATTTAGTTAACAAAAACGATAATTTTTACTATTTCGACGATGATAAATATTTAATAGACTTTATAGGGTATTCATTACCGCTTGCAGTAGCTTACGTTGAGATGCATTGTGTTGAAAATAGGATTTATGTGATTCACTCTTTGCACTTTCTTTATTTTAAATATACAAAGGAATATCTAGACATGTTAGAAAAGTACGACAGCAATGAGGCCGATTACCCTAACAAGCCTGCGAGGCTAGGTATAAAAATTTCAAGAGATATTTTAAAAAAACATAAAAAAAGAATCTGGAAATATGTTGTCCTTTACATGAACAAGCTTAACGAAAGCATGCTTGTGAAATATCTCACGAGTGAGGATGTCAAGAGTTTAGCGCCCCTGTTATTACCTAATACGTCATCTCACTTCTGGAGCATCGACTTTTATAATACCTATAAGTTTATCTTGGATCTGATTGCGTCAACGGAAATATTTGAATATTTAAAAGGGATTTTTACACTTAAATATAAGAATGAATTGTTTGAAATGGATTATAATTTCTACAACTTGAGATATTATGAAATGTTCTCTGTTGAAGAGCTAGAGTCCTGGGCTCTAGCTCACGTTGAGAGCGACAAAGAACTGCATGGAAGCGGAAAGGATTACGTTTGGTATAAATTTGTGAGATTTGAGAAAGCGCTAGTGGCCATCAAGCAATATGTGTATATAACTGTTGATAATGATACAAGATCAGACATTGTTAACATTCTAGTACACTCCGCCAAATGTCAAGACGACTTGAATAAATTGTTAAATTATTATTACGAAAGACACGTTAACGAAAGTTTTGAACACAAAACGAGCTTCATAGATACGGTCCTATCTGTACACGATGTCTATGCGTTTACAGACGAATGTTGGATATCACTTAGTAAGTTACTGCACAGTTTAGAAACTTATAGCACACCAGATACATACAGCATAAATTGGTATCTGAGAAAATATAACATGATGTCATCGATATATTATGTAGTTAATAATAAAGAATTTCCTGAGAAGCTGCTAGCCTTCTTCAGGGGCGACCGTTGTTTTCATGATTATTACGTGCACCTTGATGGTCTGTCTAAGGAACGACGTGATACATTCATGAAGTATTGGCTGGACATGCGAGCTGACGACTTCAGAGTTTTACTAGAAAAATCACGCGATGAAAAAAACATAGAAGACATACGTGATCGAATATATCTTATATGGGGTACGATATGGTGCTATAAAAGGGACCAAGAGGAATGTCCTGAAATTGTTATGAATTATATGAGATCGAATATGGATTTTTACGAAAATCATCCAGCGATAAGACCACCATTTCAAGCAATGACTGAAAGCGATTTTGTTCGTTTGTTAAAAAATGATACGCAAGTTGCAATAGATAATATTGCGAATATGAAATGCAACGCACACAGGTGGTCGTTTAAACTGAATCGCTTTTTCAGAAAAATAAAACTATATTTTCCGAGCGATATCGCTAGGGCGTACTTGGAGTACTTTACGGACTCTCTGGAATCACTAAGAAACGATCCAGCATACTGTCGCAATTACAGGAATATTAAAATGGCTGTTGTTGCAGTGTTTCTGTT
>DWDX01005296.1:0-10655 GCA_018245675.1 Agara michaeli | reverse complement strand
CCCCCGCCGCCACGTGCGCGCATAGCGGGCGCTCGCGCGTCCCCTCCTCCCATACTACACGAGTGCGCGGCCGAGGTAGGCTCGTGTCGTCCGTTCGAAGTCGGTCTGGACCGCTTCCTTCAAATAAAAATGTGCTTTTAACGACACGCCGCTGAAGAACTCCACTTCCGGCGACGAACTACTGTCGGGAGGCAGTAACATGGACGCCATAGGAACAAACGATTCGAGCGTTCTGATAACTCGCAAAAATGATATATAAATATGTTCAATGTAGATTTTTACGATCTCTAATAGCGTACGAAAGCGTCCCGAACGTGACCGTATTACGTATTTAAATTTATGTAACACTTTGCATTTAATCGCTGCCGCCTCGCATCGACCGCATGCGAGACGGAGCCGGCGTAGGCGCTGTAGGAATCACGTAACACGACTCCGTACAGAGCTTTCGTATGCGAACGGTCTTCGCTGCACGCCGTGAGATAAACGATATCGCCTTCGACGTTTCAGCGGTAGATTCGATAAAGCGAATGTGCGTAACATACCAAACGAGCGGTCGAACATTGTAATATTCGTAAGGTTAACTATTTAATGTTCAAAGTGACCGACACGAGCGTGAATAGACGCTGCTGTGCTTTGAATAGCGCAAGTACGTTCGCACGTGTCGAGCTTTGAGAAGGAACGCTCGCGGCGCCCGGCGTCCCGGGGGCGGGGCGAGCACGACGGCGGGGGGAGGACTAGTCGCTTGCGTCGCGACTCGGCATTTAAAATGGCACCGAACTTAGTGGCCCCGTATTGTAAAAAGATAATCGAAGTGAAAAAAAGATACAGAAATAAAATAAATTCTCGGGCCGCGGGGCGGCGGGACGCCGGTGGGTGCTTTTCAAATGTAGCGGTGCCAAAAGGAGTTTATTGGGACAATGTCTGATCGATTCGTACGATCGGCGCTTCATGTATTCATTCGGCTCAATCGGTAGTCGAAGCCAAATTTTGATCGCAACCTATCGTATTATTGCAATGCGAAGCGTGCGACGGACGCATTTTCGTTATACGTTTGGCGAGAAGGAGGCCTTCCTCGTGCAGTCTTAGGTCGACTGGAGGAAGTTGTCGTTGTAGCGTTCCGTCGGACCGTCGAGACATATCGCCCGCTAGATGGCGTCGCTAGTGCTTCACGAGCTAACGCTCGATTGAACGATACGAGATTATTTTTAAACTAGTGCCTTTAATAGATGTACGAATTAATGTTTTTTAGATTGCCCGTTTAAAAGTTTATCGATCTCGTTACAGTTTAAAAATAGTGTAAATAATGTTATTTCTTTTCGATTCCCACCCCTTTTACATTTACGAGAGTTACAATGTTTCACTCGACGGTGAGCCACTCGCGCGGCGGGCACCGACGCTGGAAATAAACCGCTCGAAAACGTTCTCCCGCTCTATGGCCGGTAAATTATGTGCGAAAAATAAAAGCTACGTTAAGACTAAAAAAAATATGAAACTAAAAATAAGAATCACTTAGATGCGTCCGATCTCACGCCAGCGGCCGAGTCGCAATGTTGATCGTATACGTAGTGACATCTAGCGGGCGGCGGCGCTCTTTTGGTCCGAGCGGTCGCTCATAACGGACGGCCGGGCGTCGAATGATTTTTATTATCATTCTGTAGCGTATTGTAACGAGTACGTGACAATATTTTATTACTATTATTATTATCGTGTAGATAGATAGATCGGCGCGTACCGATAGTCGATTTGATTTTCGGCTCGTGATTTACGTTTGAAGCGTATGATAGTTTCGATGTATAGTCCCGCGCGTGCGAGCGAGAGGGACGGCGCGCGTCGGTCGTTTTTTCGTTCCTTGCATTCGGATCTCAGCCGGTCGTCTCGCGTGCCGTGTACGTTTATATCAGTGTATCGGTGCGATGCGTTGCCGCGACGCGCCGGGTACGAGTGAATTATGATAATTAATTATTAACGATTAAGTAAAAGTCGTAATAAAAAGTCAATTTTTTATTTCATAAAACGAATATTTTCGAACGTTCGTCAAGTAGACTGGAAGTTGCGAGTCGGTATTTAATTTACACGCAGCGACCGTCGCCGAGTGGACGGGCTGCGAGCGTACCGCTGACCTCGTAGCGGGTTGTGACATTCTTAAATTTATCGAAGTAGCTCCTGAAGCGACGTGTGTGTGTATATATAAAGTGATTTTTCAATGTTATTTTTCAATAGAACACTTTATATCGAATTCGATTCACCGTGCATTTATGAAATTCTATATTCCACACCGTGTCGTAGTCGTCGAGGCGACGTCTCGCCGTCTTCGTGTTTCGCTAGTTTAACCGTTAAAGTTTCTCGTGAGCCTTTCGAAGAGTTAAATATTAACGATTACAAACGTTTAGAAGTGCCATTATGTATAAAATATTTCATAGTATTTTCGTACTTCGGAGCGATAGTTTTTAAATAAATGTAGAGATGTGAGCGCGGCCGCCAGGGGCCGGTCGCCGTGGTGAACGTGTGGCGTTATATTTTTTTACAATAATTGTACGGAATTCGGAAATGAACTGTCACCTAACGATAGCCATATTTTGATCAAATGTATTATAATTTTATGAATATATTTTGTTCTGTGAACGGCGGTGCGTGATATATGAAACGTCTAAATGTCGTAGGCGATCGGAAAATAATACACATAATGATGTTATTGAACAGTGGAGACAAATTTCTCAAACATTAATATAACATGATACACTCAGTAGACTAGTCGACTGCTCCGGTAGTCAGCGGTAGTAGCTGTCGAGCCGGGGGCTTTTATTGATTCGTATCAATAGTTTACCAGCCACCCGGTGTCCAAAGTCTATATGAGAATTTCTCAAAATATGATTATCGTCACTTCCAGCACGGTTCAGGCCGGGCATGGACGTCGGTGTATCGCGCACCGCCGGCGCCGCGTTCTCGTCGGCCTACATATTGGGGTAGCGTTTTGTCTAGTAATTGTACAGGGTAACGTCGTATAATAGGTGCGTGTGTGAAATTTGCTTAAAGCGCGACTCGCCGTGTCCTCTTCATTTTTCCCGTGTATTGTGTAGTCGCGAACCGTTCACTCGAACACTTAGTGGTAATAGAATAATATGTCGGCGACATCGTGTGCCGCGGGGGTCGCCTCCCGCCGGTGACCGCGGCGCGGCCGTGGGCTCGTTCGACAAACGTTCCACGGATAATTGAAGGAGTTACAGTTTACTGATATTCATGAAATTGTGCATTCGTTTAAAGTTAATAAACTCGTATAGGCGAAGGCTCTTTCGGCACAGCGGCCTCTGGAAATGTCGTCTCCGTCTACTCCTCTGGAAAAGATGTACGTATGTTGATAGAAAAGCATTTGTTATTAACGCATTTGCATCTTCTGCATTAAAGTACTGAAGATAGATTATTTTCGGGTGCATCAGAATCCGGTTAAATCAATGTTGAGAGAACACTCCGATGAAGCAATATCGTGTTTATTGACTTTGAAAACGAATCGCAATGCAACACTGGCCGGTCACACCCGGACATAAGAAAAGGAATAAAAAGTCCCCAAAAGTAATTGCCGCACCGGGCTGTACTCTAGATAAACTATCCGTCTTGTATTTGACATTTAAAATCGGCTTGTACGCGGCCGCCCTACGGTCGAGCGACTCCCCTTTAAAATTACATCTGACACCTTGTTATATTATAAATGTAAGTGGAGAAAATATTTTGAAAGCGTGTCGAACCACTACTGCAAATAGACTGCAGCCCTTTTGCAGTTGTAATGCAGATCGTGCGTAGACTCCGAGGAACGGTCGAGATGTCGATAGAAATCTACCGTTTGATTGTGTTTGGGAGGGTTCGAGGTCCGCCCTCGTGTCGGCATACGTTTCAAAATATTGTCATCCCCGCTGTTATATTCCACGTGAGCGAGCTCCGTTAGCAATACAGATGTTTATATTGCGCGCGAGCGTGTCGGCGGCCCAAGATCGTGTACCGCGTCGCAGTGTCGTTAGCTGGATGCGTTATATTTTTGGACGAACCACTCACAGAATAAAAAAACTCCAAACAATGTATATGCAACTTTCATTTATTACCCTTTGCGTATCCATGAAATACATATATTTTTTTACACGTGATGCGACGATGGAAATCAGAGATGCGACTAGACTTAAATGTAAAAAACAACAAAGAAATAAAATTGAGATTTAAAACGCGTCCTTAACTTAAAATAAAATTTATAAATACTGTTTTTTTCATTTCGATATTTAAAACGCACTGTATATAGCCGTCTCGCTCACGCGAGCCACACGAAATTAACGTGTGCTTCGATACAGTCGGGGTTATCGTAACCTCGTTTACAGAAAAGGTTACCTTTTTGAGACGCCGGTTACGTTTTAGCACGTGACGCACTCGCGACCTTCGATATTTACAATCCGTAAGTACACTACTAGTGCACAGTACAAGCGGGTCGCAGACGGCGTCCGACGTACATCGAACCCAATTCGCTTCACGAGTAAACACAAAATCCACACAAATCTGTTGATGTGTTTGAGGAAACAATTGGAGCGTCGCGGCGACGTATAAACTAACGTGGCTCCGAAACACGACCGCATTGGAATCGCGTTGATATTAAATTCCTGCGTAGGGTAGCCGACGTACACGATGGTACATAGAAATTATCGAGTGAAAATTAATTTTGTTAAACATTCTTTACATACATTTGGACGTACACTACATAGGAACGGAATAATGGAATCGGTCTTAACCTACGCGATATCTCACCGGCTCTAAAACACAAGTAGAACGAGACCATAGGCGAGAAGTTCTACGAGAAACGTCAGATCGATAGAGATTGGTTGTTGATTAATATTGCTCGTGAGGAGTGAGGGCACGTTCACGTACAGTTGATTAGTATTTCACAGCCAAAGCAAGTAGATATTAAAGTCTATGAAACGTAAGACAGAGATGTTAGGCCTGCTTATTCCATTTAGGCAGTGGACTCTAGAATCTAGAATCTGAAGATATATAATTGTACATTTGGTATCCTTTATTGTTATATACGTACATACAGTGGGCGGACATAATGCCTACTGACTTTCCATGCCGGCTTTATATTCGTGTACATGGTGATTTGCACAAAATGTCTAATTTTAAACATAACTATACATAATATACAGAAAGAATTGCATGCGAATATAACAAAAAAAATAGCGTACGAAATTCCCTGTAATATTATACATATACGGCCAATATTTTACATTAAAAATAATCAACAACAGGGCGTCATCTTAAATAATATAATCCTAACGATATCGACAATCAACGGTGAGAATAAATTACAACCGACACAGAACGAACGCAACGGACGCGCGGGTCGTCGACCCGAGATATATCATTATTTACAGGAATGTGCATTGTTTTGGAACGCAACAAAGTCGGATACGAAAATTTCGACTAGTTCTATAATAAAAAAATATCTCATAATATAAGGAACGTTCGCAGATAACGACGTAACCCAAGTCTCGACTCGGCCGGTCTCGGCTTCGAGCTCGAGAACCGAATTCGAAGACGAGACCGAGACCGAAATCTCGGTCGGACTCGACGTAATTCTGAGGATTCCATTCGATTGCGAACATTTAAATTGTGGAAATGTTACCAGGCAACGCAAGACACAACTCTTGTACCAAGAGTCGCGGTACGTTGGTCCCCGTCCCGCAGCGACGTGCATAATCGCAGCCTGAAAACGAACGCGCAGCGTGCGCGACGAACAAAGTATATGACGAATACTGTTTCGTCTTTCATTTAAAAATCCTACAATTAACTCTACATATGTAATATAATGACATCACAGTTCATCGTAATATTGGAGTGACGCGGCCCGCACCGCGCGTCGCCCCGAGACCGTCCTTTGAACGGCATCCGCTAATTAAACGCCACTACTAATTAAACAATATCTCTCGCTGACTAAATATTTCCTTCATCGAATGCGAGGCCGCCGTGCCCCGTTCGGAATGCGAGCTGAAAGCGGACACGTTGACCGGATTTATTTTACGATAACGGTTTAATGTGAAATAGTAAAACGACTATAATAGAAATGTATTTTGTGTACGGAGGTAATCTCCGAAACGGCTGGACCGATTTTGACGAGACTTTCACCGGTCGGTAGCGGATGTTTCGAGAAGTGAGTTAGGCTCGATATTAACATCTTATATTTTATCCGTCGAATCCGCTGGAACGACTGGTCCATCCGTATCGGACGAGATACCGCTTCCCATCGGTGACCGTCCATGCAACACAGTGATCACGCGTGCGACAGACGATACAATACGTTTATCTTAATTGATAACAATTACTGCTTGTAAAAGCACGATCATCGAGCGTCCTGCGCGCCGTTCAACTCTACTAATGTTTTTAATCGTCATCGACATAAAATAATAACAGACAAACAAAACTTTCAACACGATTAAAATAGCCCACTCCGTTCGCATTCCGGACACACGAGAGATCTTAGTTTTTGGTCGATAACGATCACAAATTCGAGGAATGCTTTATATATATAAATAAACTTATGGATTTACAATAACACTTAGGATTACACGTACCGAGTGATCGATACGATTATCTACATACTGCAGCTCGGTCTCTCGGCTCTAGTGTCTGAGTATCATTTGACAGTACAGGAAGCTGTCCAGGACTGCAACACAAAATTGTATTCATTTACTACTAATAATAACCGGGGACAGTGCCACACGCGGCTATCCGATTCCAAAGCGGGCAACCGAATGCCTGTGTTATGGTAACCGGACCGGACCAGACCGGACCGGTGACAACAAACAAATGTACTCATCGCACTAATGTTTGTCCCGGGTGGGAATCGAACCCACTGACCGCTCGACCGCGATGCCAGCCGATGTTTTGTTTGAAAATGACAGATACTCACAGTATTGGCCACAACTGACCATGAGGTCGTACGTTTGCATTTGTCCCGAGCCGCCCAGCACGGCCTCGCTCAGGAATACGTACACCACGCGGCTGGTCTCGAACAGCGAGTCCAGCAGCAGCCACACCGTGACGAACTTGACGCTGTTCAGCGACGAGCTCCGACTCATCACCACGGCGCTGTTGATCACTCCGATGATGGTCGTCACTATCATCATCCCGCTTATTACATAGTGTATGACTGCGGAACAAACGTTGTACATCAGAAAAGATTATTCAACAGAAATGACAAATATGACCAGGCAAAGCATTTTTGTGGAAGTTTCATGTGGGTCTTTGCAGATAATACTTACGAGCTAAGCTGATTATTATAAAATTTCACAATGTTACTTATGAAACTTTCACTCCTAAATGTGGTAGATTATGACAGATCTCGGCCCAGTTGTACACAATTGATTTTTGATTAGTGAGAGATTCCAAAAAAACGATGTGATCAAATGCTACACTGAACATTACTAGATGAGCACAGATCTACCAATAGGTTTTGTAATTTTATTTATAACTTACTCAAATTTGTTCCATCTAACTCTTCTAAATAAAATAGCTCCGGTTTTAGCAGACGCAGTAAAGCAAACACGAATGCTGTGACGGCAGACGTCTGAAACAAATAGAACATGAGCTGCACGGAGCCCTCTTTATGTACGTGGGCAAAAGTGCATGTGGAACTTAGGGAGACTTAAATTGTGCAATAAACTCTAAGTATCTTCAAAGCAAGAGTGCACGGGATGTTCCTATGCATATATAATCTATCTCAGAGTGCATCTATGCATCCTATCAGGTGAAATAGCAGCCAAAGCTGGACTCTTGTATTATAAACTAAACCGAATTGTTGTAATACAGATTGCTTGGAGATAAAGATGATTAAAGAACACATACGACAAGGTTGAAAAGATCATCAAATCATTTAATATGATAACAATTGACAAAAACATAAGTACCCATTAGTCTGGTAGTAAATGACCCTACACTAAGCCAGAGATTATGGGTTTGTTTCCCACCCGGAACAAATATTTATTACAACCAAACACAGAACAAACAAATAAGCTCATTACACTAATGTCTGTGGCGGCTCGGAATCGAACCCTTCGCCTTTGATTTAGCAGTCAGCTTATCTTACCGCTACACCAACAGATCAATCACGTTTATAAATACATAAATATATATTTAGAAATTCATCATGTAATGTACGTATGATCTGTCAGGTCACTGTGGAACTGGGTCTAGTTACTTTTAGGAACAGATGTCTGTATGTTACATACCTCAACATATTAGGTATTATTACTATACTCATGATAGTTGTGGTCACCCTACATATTTGGACTAATAGCTACTTGTACAATCCCCCGCATCGTACAGTATATGATAATTCATATTTGCCACATATGATCACCATGTATTGTTCAATGAGAAATTTTGATTGTAGACGATAAATGAATTTTACTAGTGTTTCAATATTTATTCCAATAAGATAAAGCTAATTGCGCTTAGACTCATTTCCCAGAATATGATTAGTAACGTTCCAAATACATCGAGTATGTTTATTTTATTATATAAATATAATTTACGATACAATGCTAGTTAAATAAATATTTACTGCGTCGTATAAACACGATAACTATTACGAAAATTACGTAAACTAGATCTATTCTATCATAAGGATGCCCTAGATGGCTCTATTATACATGTAATGTAAAACATTACTAAACATTGGTCTACCGATACCATGAAAATTTTATATATCGAATTCACAAATCAATTATCAAATAAATACCGACAAAACCCTTTTTAAAATCGAATACGCTTATGTTCGACATTATTTACTATTTGAATCTTTACGAATGCAGAGACATTCGATTCCTAACAGTGAGTTTGTGTTTGTTGATAAATAGTGAGCCATTTGATTCAAAGAATTTAAATTACTTACACAAAACACTGCACACGAAAGTCGCGTAAATGTATTTAAATCTATAGAGGGCATTGTCATAGACTGCTTAGACATCAAGAACGAAGTCGAAATACTATTTTAGAAACCAGTGTGCTTTTAGAAACGATCCATTAATGATAATAAATATAATTTGATAACCGTGCTCATAAAATCAATAGAACTTCCGTATTTACGCGCTCAAGACACTGCGACACACACTTGAATGAAACTTCAAACCGTAGTACCTATTATGTTATAATAATAAGCTGATTCGTAGTTCGCTCTCACGAAGTTGCCATTACCTACACCAGAATTTTTAATAACATGTTAAAACAATTTTTATAAGCTTTAAAAAGTACTGAAATCAATGTTGATGAAAGTGTAGAAAAATGATTAAGAGAAAGAACAGGAAAAAGGTTTTTAAACTTAGAAATTACAATTTTTTACAAACTACTACATAAAAGTACGCAATGTAGATACATATTTATTAAAACATAAAGTATATTGAAGAGAAAATATACGAATGTTATTTAATTGTAAAAAGTTATGGGATAATTTAAATTTGTAGTAATTTAATTTACTTTAAATTTAAAGTGACTAAGTTTCTATTAATCAGTATATCCTTTGTACTCTTAATATTTCCCGAAGTGTAACTAGATGGCATTACCAGTATTGCTGAACCAGGTTAAGTATACACAATTTTTTTTTTCCAATATAATAGACAGTAGAAAAAGATCGCTTATTGTTCTTTTTATATTTAATAAAATGGATCAAAATTCTTCGTTCTTAACCCTACATGCTAAACAACATAATGTTTATTTTTATTCAAGTAAGTAAAGAAAGTATGTATAAGTAGATTGTAAAAGTTATCTAATATATTTTTACCTCGCTGAATATTATGTATTACTAAATGTATACGGAAAGATGGATCCCGACCCTTTTGAGTCTCATTGTTGGGCAAGGATCACTATTTCATTTGCGGGAAATACGGGTTTGTAGCCAACCCGTCCACACGAAAAAGATTTTGATTAAGTGTTAATTTTAATAAATTTCAAGTAACTTACTGTGAATACAGCGGCAACTACTTTAATATATGAACCCAAATCTATCCAGGGCATTTTAATTATTAATACTATCAGGACGTATCAATCAGACTAATCGTTGAACTTAAATTACATATATGAATACCGTCATTTACCTAAACTGCATGTACGGAACGAGAAAAGCACTGATTACCATAAGGATGTCGCACATTTTATAATAAATAGCAAAAATTCAAATCTATATTACTTTAGTATAAATTTACAATCGTATTTGTCAATCTTCAATAGACATTACACTGATAGAATATTGTCTATGAAATTACTGACTGCATTGAATTATGTTTATAGAATAAAAAGAATAGAATAGAAAAATTTATTACATTTAAAATTTTAATACATAGTTACGCGTAAAACATTTCTCCAGATGTTTAAAGGGGCAATTAAAAACTGTTTCCAAACGATTCGCCACGCCCGCCAACGGCTCATCATCCGGCAGGGTCGGTTTGATACCCAGAAACCATATTTTAAAAAAAGAATGTTATTATAGGTATATTCATATTCACGCCTGTCAACAATCACGGCTTATTGAAATGAAATTTGCATAAAGGATATTTTTAAGAGTACAATAATTAAATAATATTCCTCACATGATCAATGGACACTAGACACTAAACAATCATTGGAACGACTTA
>DWDX01005295.1:0-10655 GCA_018245675.1 Agara michaeli | reverse complement strand
CGTCGCCACGCCAGAAATCGGGTTTACGTGCGGCTATAGATGTTTCACATCAACACAAAAAAAATAAAATGGTGCGTAATACTTTGTTAAAAGAAATATATACGTAGGCCGAACTCGACCTATATCTTTCTTTAAGAAAAACTAACGCATCTACATACAATTTTGTAAGCTGTCGACCTGACCCGGACGGGGATATGAGGCCCGCTCTTGAAAATCTTTTACTACGGGCCCGATTTCGGCTTTCATATGCCTTCGGAAGCCTTCTCTTTCACGGGTTGCAGGGTCATGTTCTAGTTCTATCAAATATTTATTGGCTCGCTCAGACTACATAAATGATGCGTTGAGACCCGGCTATTAAAAAGACCCTTTGAGTTTTATGCACTCGTATACATCTTTAAGGGTAAATAAATAATTGCAATATTAAAACGAATAGTGATTTAGTTATTCTAGGTACATTTACATTTAAATGTTCTCCATTATCTTCGTGAAGTATGCTAGATGGTTTTTGCCGGGCGTGAAAGACAGACCTTAGCTTATTCAGAGATGAGACCTGTGTTCAACAGTTGATGGCACCAATGTAACAAATGAGCACATGATGTTAATGCGTCACTGTGCGCAATAAAGATCAGCTACAACTTCAACCATAAATAACAGTAATATCAACCGCAACTTCACTTGTTACATATACCTAGATATATATAAACTATTTATCGAGAAGCCAGCCTTTAATTTTGCGCATACAACACAACAATATACATAATTACGGCATGCATTTTGCAAATAACATATATCAAATTCTGCAGCACAAGATTCTTGTAGATCTCCGCGTCATTTAACAAGGTGACAATTGAAAATATAATCGTGTTAAAAACTTCTTTAGACATTTGTTCTTCGGTCGAATAAGTGTGCTCGCTAGTCCAGTTTTTATGGAAACCACGGAAACCAGCAGCATTTTTTTAAGGTATAACTGGTGTCGTGGAAGATGTGTTGTCGTTAGACGCTTGTAAATCGAAAACTATTTCTTATTAGGCGTGGAATCAACGCCTAGTTCAAGTTCAAGGCCTAGTAAGGCGTGACACTAGGCGAGCACGATAGCTTTATTTAAATATACTCAGTAAAGAATTCGACTGTACTTATACTTGTAACAGCAATAAAATTAGAAGGCGTTTCGTAAAGGAATCCGAAATCAATTATGATTTAAGAATCAATCTAAATCACAGTACATATTCGCGACAGCTCCGTTTTTGTACACGAAATGAGATATAAATAAATTTGCCTCGTGCACGCTAGGGCACTTAAAATGAGAATAAGTGAATCCCACTATAAGGTATTTTATGTTTTACAACCATACCCATCCCTGTGATACTGGGCGAGGATAGTTAAAGTAGTAGGAAAAATTTTTGCACTTAAACACAGTGTGTTTGCGAATACAGCGGCAGACGAGGCTAACTCCGGTTATTTATCGGTTAGCGCGCCACCTGCGCCAGCAGCGAAGCCTTTGACGGAAAAAGTTAGCAACGATCGAGTTGCTTATAAATCTACATAAAATACTGATCTTCATCGTCATCGCCCAGAACCTGGGAACTATTGAAAAGAGCTCAAGTTGATAACATGTAATTTAATAATAATAAAAAATTATTATACCATCACGCCAAGTTACTAACGGGGTAGGCAGTGAGCACTAAGCGTCAAATATTTCTACATTCATCTTTCTTTTCATAATAAACATTCCTTTCGATTTATAGCACTACTGTATTTTGCTGCTATCTTTTTTCGGAATTAATAACAATGGTTTCGTAATATGTATATCGTCTGCATGAAGTTGATGAAAATTCAAGTTATAAGCGAACAGTTAAACTTTGCATCGTCAACGGAATGGAACGGACGGAATAATCAATAATGTATTTGAGCTCTTTTGAATCATAAAAACGGTCCGGTAAAAATGGCGGGATGGGAATTTCGTAAATTTTAATTCGACTCCTCAATATTTTAACGACGATACTCTGGGTTGTAATGCGTGCTCTTTTTTAATTAAATCTCCTTTTCATCGCCGCTGATTTCATACAGCCATAGCTATATGTTAGCATTCATAATGTTTCTTTCAGGAATTTCATGATGTGTTCTTTTATATTTGTTTTCGCTGTAAAACGAAACGTACATATTTATAATATGAAATGATCACTATTTGAAAATTCAAGTGTTATAATACAATTCGATATTAAATATACGCGTCTTCAACTTTACGGTATGCGAATAAAAATATATAATTCAGTCCTCACGAGGATACAGAATGTACGAACGCGGTTATAATTGGTGACATGACTTAATAATGCATGCAAGTGGAGCAAGGGAGGAACATGACACGCTTGGGGTATTAATCCCATTTGAATGCATAAAGCTTAACTCCATTCCTTTCTTCTGATGTATTCTATTTAACACAATAAAAGAGATATGACTTTCAAGGGACATACGGTTATACGGGATGAAGATGTGTAGGTAAAGGATTCTGAATGAATAAACAAGCATATATATTTACATACTTGTAGTTTACTATTGTTTTATGGTATGAGTAGTTCATGTAGAGTTCAAGGAAAGCCATAACTATGTTGGCGCGTGTGTACAATGTGCAACCAATATCACGCGATCGAGGAGCATTGTGGTAAAGATTGTCGATTGCAAATTCATTGATTTAACTTTAGTTGTCCGGTGTGCGTTGCTTTTGTTACAAAGCGACATATCATGAACATTGCAGGCACAAAACACACCATCGAAGGAGATTCGTGAACAATAATCATTGGAATGAACAACGTTCCCTGTCCCCTGGACTTTTCCGTGAATAATTTATATCACCAATCCAGCTGAAAGCGGTTTATGTTTTCCTTAACGACACACCCGCCATACTCATAATAAAATGTTAAATTTTGTCCCGCCGAAGCATATCTCAACCCCGTTACATAACGGTGGAGTGACGTTAACAAACTTCTATATATCATCCGGAATACATCATAATTCATAATAAAACGGCGTAATAATGTCTGGCCGTGTAGTCAACATATGCACGTAATATATCTTTTTAACCGGTTTTTGAAATATTGCACATTTACATGTCGACAGCCGACGCCAAAGATAGATGTGTCGACGAATGCCAGTTATAAATTGGAAACCGAATGACAGACATTGCGAGCAATGAATGTCGAGTGCTCATTCAATATTCGTTACTGAAAAAACCAATCGAAATGTATGTATGTAGGTAAAATTGGTCTCGAAACATCGACGTGCCTAACGTTGTTACCGGCTTGAAATTTGTCGAGGGTTTTCAATAATAAAGAAACATACCGATATTGAAAACTGATGACGTATAGTTGATTTCATAATTCTTTGGCAAAGCAGTATAGTTGTATTATGTTCTTTTTGGACAGTTAATGCAGGAACAAAGTTTGCAATCGTACGAGCACTTCTCAAGCCCGACATACATACATGCCAGAAACGTCCTTGGGAGCAGTAACAAGTTTACAACAGGTGACATTTCCATTTTTATCGTTTCCATCGTTATTTCCATGTAATTTCAGTTCTGTGGTGTGTAAAGTCTGCCTATACACACTTCGACAGCGTTGAAAACTATTGCTTCAAAACTTCTCATTATGGGTGGAGACCCGTCTTCAGAAGTGCACCAATTTAATGGTGCCAAAAAAAAAATGATGAAGTAATTGATGGCGGAAACCGGTAGCTATATAAGATCTAGTATCATTCAAGGTATCAAGCTCGCAACAGTCGCCTGCCTCTTGTAATCAAGATTTACGAGGTGCTTTGTTTCAATGACGTATAGATAAAAGGGATAAGGACGGGTGAAAATATAAAGCTTTTATGAATACTTAACGATTTACTGAAATAAAGAGAATATAGAGGAAGAAACGTAAGTACCGTGAATTTTATTATGTTATAAAGGCTTAAAAGGAAAAATTTTGGCGGGATTATATTATATTTGAGCAGTACATTAATGAACGTGAAGTGCGCAGTAAATGAGCGCACCGCTAAAGCGAG
This sequence comes from Agara michaeli, assembly GCA_018245675.1. NCBI lineage: Eukaryota > Metazoa > Arthropoda > Insecta > Lepidoptera > Hesperiidae > Agara > Agara michaeli. The sequence continues at coordinate 6,614 of DWDX01005295.1, read as the reverse complement.
GTGCGTCAGTAGACATGTGTAACATCCAGTCACATCTTGAAGTGAGATTTTAATCTATGTCTATCTATCTTTCTTGGTCTATTCTATTTCTATAGGTAACTATTGGAATGTGCTGCTACTCAAACTTTAGCTTTGTCTAAAAGTTGTGTCTAAAAGTGTTTTCTATCTTCATTATCAACGATCATCAATCAGTTAATCGTTGCACTATTGGGCATTCGTCTTCTAGTTAGTTTTTAGGACCGTTAGGGCCATTGTATGCCACATAGCCTAAATGCGGGTAAACAGGTTTCACCCGTCTTAGAGAACATATATAGGTTTCCTCGCGATGTTTTTCTTCACTGTTTAGCACATGATATTTTATTTAAAATATTCAAATCGTCTTCTAAAGTCAGAGAGAGGTGCGTTCAGAGATTTCAAACTTAAAACCCCTAGAGTAGGAGGCGGATAGCTAAACTTCTAAGCTGTCACACAAACCGCTTCGATAGTATCGACTTGGATAAGAAACAACATTCAAACATACCAATTCAGACAAGCTTTATAATAATACCGAGATAATCGAATTTATTGAATAGTAACCATAAACTATGAGACCACACCTTAGAGATGTTATAAAGTATATAATATTTTCTGAGGTGCGCGAAGTCTACCAGCCCGTACTTGGCTAGCATGGTAGACTATGACCTAAATCCCTCTCACTATAAGCGGAGACCCGGTTCAGAAGTGGACCAATAAAAAGGGTGGAAAAAAAAACTAAGAACTTTAATCGAATAATTAAAAAAAAACGAAGTTTTATTTAAGAAAAGTCACTAGATGTTAATGTTTAAAATAAATAGTTATTATTTAACATTCTGGTTTATTGAGCGTGACGTATTTTCGCTTCAAAGACGTCGTCAGGTTTCACACTTGAGTAGCGTGGCGAGCGCGCGCGGGCTGCCTCTCCGCGAAAACTCGCTTATTCGGAATGAGGAATATTGCGAAAAAAATCTAATAAAAACAGCGGGGACGGAGGGCTCGGAAATTGGAATCTTGACACCTAGTAGGTAGCGATGAGCCCGCACCACCTGCGACAATTACACCCGCTGCCAAATAAATCGAAAATGTCCAAATGACAAACTGAATTTACACAGACGGAGTAATATTCTAAGCTTTCCTTTATTTACCGTGTCAAGCCGGTTGTAAATGTAACATGAATATGTAAGTGGAAATACAAAAAAAAAAACAAACGAATTCATCAACATCACAGATCTTTTGTTAATATTTACGTAACATTAAACAGAATTGTTTCACGATAAAATACCACAATATTGAACGGTATATAACAATAATATTATACTTTTTAAAAATATACACGATCCACTACAGAATTGTGAAGACAGTGGTGATATTTTTTTGACCATCAAGTGTATTATTTGCCAGCGGGGTAACGTCGTGTAAAGTACGATGATCGACAGATTACAGAAATGAGAATTTTTGATGAGATTGTTCCAATGATTAAAGATGGGAAATTCCATGGTTCACTGCTAAGAAGTGAGCTAAAGTGTGATGTAACCAGATACGATGCAGTGCCTTTGAAGGTGTCTTGAAAGAAACAGGCTTTTTAAATCAAATGGTTTATAATAAAATTAACTACCTATTTATGTTATTGGTTCTGTTATATGTAGTTTAGCTTCGCCTTAGTGCTAATCAGCTTTAGGTAGATTAATATTTTATTATTATTGATTTAGTTAAAATTTTCAAACGTAGAATATTGCCTAATCGAACGTTAATTTTCAACCAATTAATAAATATAGTCTTTCAAAATAAAATTTATATATAATGAGCACGCAGTTCGTAAAGGTAGGTAAAACCCAAAGAACGGCATCACATTGGCTGCAGAAAATAATGCACTTGGCTGACCCAAATGGATGTTTTCGCGTAAGTTCGTGTCGTAACAATTTGGCGCTAAGACATATAACAAATAACTTTCTACGCATCTTTTATTTATTCCCTGATTTCTAGTACAAGGACAACAGTGTTGGCAAACACCGTAACAAGCTCATGGCCTCCATCCATCCAGATTTCCGCATTAAGTGACCTTGTAATGAGATATCTGGAAGGACGCCAGAGTTGGTGACTTTGACCTAGACACAACCATAGAATTCAGCCATTAAAGTTTTGGCAACCATAACTGAAGATACACGTTTTCTTAACATTGTGCGATTAATAGGAGTTATTCAACATTTTTCAAAACCACATTTTGAATGATCCAATATTTAACATTTGTAATTTCAATTTTTATACCGTGAGCTTGTTACGGTGTTTCACTTCAATCACATATTTGAAGGTACCTTATCATTCACAATTAATTATAAATAATAATACATTTTATGTTCATTATTTTAAATTAAGGTAATATTAATACAAATTTTTGTATGTCATTGGTATATAATATTGCGATTATGTAGAAAGATAAATATCAATTAGGTATATTATTATGACATTAAAACATCTTTACTTTATTTAAAGTCGTAAACTTTTAAACCAAGGTTTAGTGTAGTATCAAAAAACGTTTAAAAACACAGAAGAATGGTCGATAAATACATTTTAATGATGTTAATACGACAGCGTTGGGATTTCCCGCTTCTGAATCGGACGTGTATTTGTCAATCGCGATGCTTATTTTTTTATTTCCGTAAGTTCGACGGATATGTGGAACAAATATTCATGTTTCTGTCCATCCACAATGCGGAATCAAAAGCATTTCCGTAACAACATGTTATCCTATTCAACTTCTACCCAAGCGTTTATCCGACGAAAATATTCCATTTTTATAACAAGTATTCTATTGACGTTTTCAAATAAAGGGTTCGTACGCGGTCATAAGAATTTTTTGTCATTTTGATGATGATTTGAGGCCACAGTTATCCAATGAAAGTAAAGCAGAGGACTAGGAGTTGCGGAAATGTTTGGGGAAGGTCTGACGCCTATGTCGAGCAGTCTGAAACCAAACAATTCTTCACCAAACTTCGTTTCCGATTAGTTATCTGTTTAGTTGTTATAAAAACCGCATACGTTCCTACAGAACAAAGCATTAACTGTAAATAAATCAATAATATCTAGTAACGTTATAAAAATACAATAATTCTTGAGCAACTTGAGTTTTCTTAGTAACTATTAAGATCTGTTCTATAGTACTTCTTAGGGGCATGGTCGTTTCGCACGGGTTAATTGTTAAGTATACGAAGGCACTTGCGTTCAGCTGCGCCTTTACGAGTGTTCTGAAACGCCCTTCACGTTAGATCATTGCGAGGATCATAAAGTTAGTTCACAGTTACATACCGCGGTTATACTCGTCTTAACCATAGATTATAGAAAATAAATTTAAAATAAAATAGCTGTTCAAATTAACTTTGTTAAAACTGTAGAACATGGAAGTTCTTGGTCTGTGCGTTTTCCTATCGAAAAAAAGTTTAATTAAATGTATGTATATGTAGAAAACATCGTTATCAGTGGTTATTGTGATTGAAAATGTGTTTGGAGTTATCTCATGTCGTCTATTATATGATACAAGTTAAAATAGTACTATAAAATTCGATATATTATTTCTGGGTCCAAAAATTTTCAATTTGCACGCAAATTGTTAAAGCAATTAATAGGAATTGCTAACGTGCTAATACATTGGGCGAAGTAAAATTTGACCCTCATCGCCTAAGAAAAGAAAAACTTTGGATGTAACACCATTTGCAATAGAGTGAGCAACATTAAAGAACGCACCGTACAACATGTGAACTGGTGTTGATGCTTTAAACATGAAAAATGCAAAAGAAGAAATAAGGCAAATTTTATAAACGAAGCCTACTAATACCAAAGTACTAGGTAAATACAGAGCCACTTAACTGACATAATGCCTACATGGTACCGCTTACTTAGCTTAACGACTGTTTGGAGTGTTCAGACTCTGTAGCATACAAGAGAGTAATTTCATAATCTGTGTTTGCGGAGTGCGACATCCCGTCATGCACACTCCGGGTAATGCTTACTAAGCATTGAATCGTAACACCGAACCCGGTGTAACGGTCATATTCCAACAAGCGTCTATCAAATCAGGCATCAGTCACCGTAAGTGGCAAAATATTCATGAATTTGCTACTAGATTTTCAGTAGTTGGCATATTGTGTAATGCTAGTGAAAAAGCTTCGTAAGACAGAAACAGACATTCTGAATCACAATGGCACTAAGCAAATAATAATAGATAGTCCGGAATGTAAGATATAAACAATAAATCTTAAATCAATTTAGTTGAAGTGGGTTACATACCAGAAGATACGTATATTCTTAATGCATTCCACGTGGTCAGTAACAATTTTTTTATCCAAAAACATTGCAGATGTTCATCGATGATCCATGTTTGTTAAACGACAAACGCCGATGACGGTTTTCTAAATTTAAATACGGTAATTAGACCTTTCCGATTCGCATTTATCAGAAAGATCAACAACAATACACAATGGTGTGGTGAAGGCGGAAGTGGAAACAAAGCCACGGCACACAATCGTGCAACTGTCAAACACTCTTAGCCAATCTTTGTCGACCGTCCAAAATATTTGTAGCAGATAATAATAATATTACCTTGGGACACCCTTACACACGACAATCTGGTCCCAAACTGGGCAGAGACTGTGCTACGGTGATCAGACAAACCTGATACATGCTGAAACCTGGCAACATTATGAACAAGTGTAAACAATTGCATGAAGTGAATTAATCTTTAATTAAAAAGCTTTCGGCAATTATGTACAGAAAAGGCCGTACATAAACCAATATACTCGTATGGTTCTCAACATCACTAACATATCATGGTACACTAGGAGGCAAAAAGTATATAATGGCGAAGAAAATAAAAATTTCACACTCGTTACAATATATTTACTTTAATTTAATGTAACAAAGGCTTCATCCTCGATACAATGTGTCCGACTTTGAAAAACATATTTGTGAAGTCTACTATGTTTTTAAAAGTGTAGATTGTCTTTTTATTTTTACGACCCTGCAAAAGAACCCCTGTATTTTATAAGTCTCACGCCTTTGTCGTTAAGAACAGAAAAGCTATAAAAATTAGTCAAGTGTCGTATTCACTTCATTTCTAAATTGTTCTGCTGCTGTGAGTGGGTTCTTCACTATTCATCCTGGAATTTAATAATAAAGAGTCTATTAGAAAGGAGGTGTCTATTTTACTGTAATAATGTTATTGTTCCCAATCGTTTAAAAATTGTTATAAACGTTGAATTTTCCTTTTTATCCTGGTCGTAAATAAATAGTTTTATTGTTATCATTATTGATATTACCATAATCAATTCCAAGAACTCCTTAATTTTCACCGATATACGGCGGAACTTTTTGACAAAAACCAAAGAGGATATTTAATGCGGCTTTTATAAAAACGTTGGCAAGCGGCACGCGGATCAACATGATTTTTTGATAAGTTCATATCACCCTAAAAAGTTTCTTATCTGTTACCCATCTTAAAAGGGTCCAGAAAGACATAGTTTAATCCCGTTTGAAACATTGCTGCGTGGGTGGTAGCCAATATATAAAAAAAAGATTTTGACCGTTTCTACTGCTATATTTTATAATGTACATTATATAGGGATGTATAAAATATGTCTGGCACATTTGGAAAGATATTTGAAAATGATACTCCTGGTATCGGATTTATATATAACTAGAGAAATCCACTTTAAGGCTCACTGAATGAAAATTTGATTATTCATCGGCGTCCTCAGAAGCAGCTAATATTCCCCGGGGGCGTTTGCACTGGATTGGAGGATTTTGTTCCTTCTATTTGCCAAAACATCCGATCCGATATTTAACGCCATAACTTAGGCATCTGATTTTTGTAATAATATTTTTCCAGAGAGCCGACTGACTCTTCACAATATATGCTTATGTTTAATATAAAAAATCATTACTGCTACGTATTACTCTTGTATAATATAACCCCTTTTGATAGACGAGTTAAAAATTACTGTTAGTATTTACTCGTAATTTGCATATTGAAATTTGGCAATAATATTTTTTTTAGTTCACATCTCTAATTATTAAGTAATTATTACTTATTATTAATAACTTTCCACAAACTGTCCTGAAATCCAATCCCGGTCTCGATGTTCTGGTTCTAAAGTGTATATCCCATGGTACCCAGAATAATGCGCAGCGTACTAGCTAATAGTAAAGCAAAATTTGTGGACTGCTATTGGAGCATGTTAAGCATTCTACCTTCGCTAAAGCTACCCCAAAAGCCAGTCGGAGCTAACATGGGTTACCACTTGCGACGAAGCGCTGAGTCAGCTGATCCGATTACGCGCCATTACGCCCTACAGTCAAATCCCATGACGTGATGTATTTTTAAAATGTAGGTATTTTCCATTTGAGAAACACACGATAATCTACACAGGTAAAATCCTATATGATTTTGGTTTTTATACTTCGCGAAAAGAGGGATGTTATCTATACTAATATTATAAAGAGGAAAGATTTGTGTGTGTGTGTGTGTGTGTATGTGTAACGAATAGGCTCAAAAACTACTGGACCGATTTCAAAAATTCTTTCACCATTTGAATGCTACATTATCACTG
>DWDX01005294.1:0-10657 GCA_018245675.1 Agara michaeli | reverse complement strand
TATTGCCATGCACCGGGCACACATCCAGACTCCGAGTCACTGCTAGAAATTCTAAATTAGAAAATCCAACAGTACCCAACCCGGGATTAGAACCCAGGACCTCCTGGTCGGCAGTCGCGCTAGCAACCGCCCGACCAACGAGGCAGTCGAAACTGATATTAAATATATCTTTATTTTACGTGAATTACGCAACAAATGAGCTGACATTGAAAATTACAACTATCCTCGAACTGGACCGTAGGAATAATACCATACTATTAGTGTACTATTCCTAGGACACTAGGACGGCTAATGAAATGTTGGTATATAATGCAAAATGAGTGCTGTTAATAGTTACTTAGTTTATCACGATCTGTCCTATTTCAAGTAGGGCAAAGAAGCGTTGCTGTTTCTGAGGACGGATTTGGTTGGTTCAAGTATCTACACATGTATGTGCATCTATGTATGTATGTGCAACCTTAAATCCTTTTTATATCTTCCCAACTTTTGGATTCCGTTTATATAAATAATACATTGTTTAATTTGAAAGGCCTACTCAAGATATTGACTGCACGCTTGGCATGCATTAGTGGTTACAGCGTAAATTGTTATTAAACTTTTCTATTGTCCAATATCTTCATGTCAGTAATGCACAATGTAGAAAAGTGTTTAACGATTGTGCGGTGACTTCGTTGTATGTAATCGAAAAACCATACACCTAAAGAATTTGACGTGAACAATAATCATGCTTTTGACAGTTATGGTGACTTCGCCTTTAATAGAACTCGAGACTCACACCGAGTGGCCACATTCTTTGAGCTTAAGTTGTTCAAAGGAAATGCTTTTAATACACTGGTTCCAATGATAAGAATTGATAGAAAGTTGTGCTCAGTGCAGCGGCAGTGTAAGCATGCCGCGGGTTATCATCGCGTCTTGGTGCGCCAAGGAAAGCGTTCGGATGGCGGCGCGCAGGGCACGAGGCACGATCGGAATGTGCGGCCCTCGGCGCCGGTTTACAAATAGAAGGGCCGCTAGTGCGGACTGCACGTGTGATACATTGCCGTGATCAATCTGTTAGCGCTGGTGGCTGCGCCTGCCCCGGCGATGTGTCCGCCATATTATTGTATCGTAGTTAATAACGGAGATGACATCGACCCCTCGTATAACGCCAGCTAATACTCGTGTGTTGCTAAATAGCGACCGGCAACCGACGTGTCGAGCCGAGCCGCTCGCTCACCCTTCGATCGGAGACATATTCTACGTATCGGGATACGCCCGCAGCGTCGGTAAAATGTAAATGAATTCGGCGCATGATCCAGGAAGGGACCAGTGAGAGCATGTGAATGACATCTCGGAGGGTCGTTTGTCGAGCACAAGAAAGCGATCGCCGGCCCTGCGTTCGCTGACCCCGGCCGGACGTCACGCCTGAGAGAAGACGAGTGCAGCACGCCGCACGCCGCCCGCACCGTCTGCCCTCCGCCCTCCGCCCTCCGCCCTCCTGCGTCTCCTGCCGCTCCCGCTCCTGTTCTAATTAGCTGAGAAAGAAATCTACATCACAATACAAAAAGTCTCAACTCCTATACCCAGGCGCACTATTGCGAAGGATTCGAGGCGATTCAGGCAACGTTTCTAGTCCGTTACGTAGTGACGTTACAAGTAGAAATGCAACTTAAGGTAACCGTAACAGGTAATATGTAGTGGTCCTCCTTGGAAATGAAGATTTACAAAACTTTGGTAGTTCTTCGTTCACCGACAATTGATTACTAAGACACAATCTTAAGTTTCTGGTAAAAATTCATGACTTTACGGGGTTTTCTTATTAAAGTAGATGAGTACTGACGTTAAACAGACATGAATAGGTTTTAACGTGTCATACATTTTCAACTCTGACTTCAAAGATAAAAATGTATTCTTAATTAATTTTAAATAGCCACAAGTAAGATTAGATACAAAGACAATTTCGCTTCATTTTTCCACTAGGACCGGTAGCGGTGATTTGAGACTTACAACATAAAACTAGCTTTAAACGAGAGACCTCAAAAAATTGCGATATGTAATAAGATCTTAGAACAAAGACTACATGTCATATTATACATAGTTATAAAACTAAATATATTTCTTTTAGAAACTTCTGTTTTTGATGTAGGTAGTTTAGCTGAACACTGGCAACACCAAATACCGTTACTTTGGTATATTTAAATTTTAAGACAAGTTTAGTAGTACCTATGAAGTAGTTATGTATCGTAAGTGTGTGTGATTATCTAATTACGCTTAACTTTCTTATTAAGTTACATTTCTCAATAAAAAAAAAAATGATTAAGGTACAATATCTATATAGAAATATTCTTCCTGGCATCATGTAGTTATGCATATGCGTAGGTCACTCATACCGCATTTGGCAGGCGTCTATATGAATTATTATAGTTGTACTTTTTATTCACATAATATAGGTAGGTCCCTATACCTATACCTATGTAAAATATATATTTTATTATTTTTTAAACACTTATTTCGAATAAAAAAATTGTATTTAAATACATTACACAGCCATATATGGTAAATATCTAGTAAATTAAATGAATTAAAAAACCTTTTTAACCTTTACTCTTATCTAATAAAGTAAAAACAAATTAAGCTTTTTGTACATATATTTACTAAGAAAAAATTTCATACATGCATCATGCGTTGCATGTACTAAATTCGTTTCTACAAGTTGCTTTTTATCTGAGAGTTAAAGTGGGAGACTACGATTAGATAGGTACAACCCTACATACTGATAAAGATGCCGGATTCCAACACTACACACACGCCCCAATACTTACATATAGGTAGGTATCAATTTTATTTCTTTTGATTATTGAAACGTTTACTTTGTTAGATATAGAGCCCCCATTAAAATAATAAATACATTCATGCTTATATTTGGGACGCAATGATCATCAAAAACTCAATTTTAACACTTATGTTCATAATAGAAAGTGGGTAAACAGACCACCAAAATTAATAAGATCATTATTTGGGGAGCGTGTAAATATGCACGCACATCGCGCATACAAACAAATGAAAAAATATCTGTCCTTTAAAGACCAAAGTACAAATTGGATGGGAAATAATGTGTATTTATTAAAAAAAATTGTGATAAAATAAATGGGTGTACAGAAGGGCGTGTACGAGCAGAGAGCAAGAAGTGCGCGGCGGCGCTCGCGTCGTGCGCGAGTGGCAACACTGGCACACATTTTTCGCGCACTTTTCACACATCCACACTTCCTACCATTCAGCGCCTATATGGACGCACTAAAAAATTTTACTATTTTTAGTATATTCTTTAAAATAAACTCATTTCATACACACCATAGCTACTGGGTCACTACCGGCTAATATTAAAACATATTTCAACTCAGTAATGTCCCTAAATTACTTTAATTACTTTTAAATACTTGCATAATGTTTTCCTATGTTTGTAATAAATAATAATAATAATAATGAATTATTATTTTCCTTTATTGATTTGCTATTTAGCGCACAATTTGATATGCTATGCTTAACTTTTATTTTGTAGCTAGTTAAAACACCTCCAGCATATTAATTTATTCAATAAATCATTTAAAGTCAGCCATGTTAATCTATTTATCTACTTCCTTAACGTATAAGTATTAAAAAGGTATTGGTCATTTCATGTTTTGAGAGTAAGGATTAAATTTTTGATCGCAATCTTTATCCGCAGAGTGTTTACTTATAATTGAAGTGCTCCAATGCAATAATTTGAAACAAGTGCACACATTCAATTTGAAAATACTTATGGGAGCAAAATGTAAAGGATTAAAAATATCTATAGGTACCTCACCTGCCGCTGCACTGTTTAGTCGGTACCAGTTACCAGTTTACCCCATTGAATAATGAAATTTAATAATATTATAATTAAATATACATAAAGATTATACGTGTGAACATCATTATGATATTTCAATGTTTTCATTAGCAACCTGTAGAAATCTACTTTATTTATAACGTACGTAAGGTCGTTGTGATCATTGACAAGCTCAGGCGCATAATACATAAAACAAAGTTTCTAATTAAGTGACATTTTAATATAAAAAAATATTTTTACCGATTCATTGGTCTGTACTAGATCATTTAATTAAATTTATTTCAAAAAAAAAAATTTTAGCTCGGTATGTAACCTCTAATTTAACTGTATATATTGATGGGTAATGCAAATTTCATCTCAAATGTATGTTGTAAATAAATTAAATTATTTTAATTATTATTAATATTATTAGTACCTCATACCTAATTGATTTACTGAGTCTATAAAGAATAGAAATGTTTATATTCATTATTTCCACGTGTAACTTGTGTTGCCTACTATAAAATTTAACAATAATGTTGCCCGCCTAAATATTGTTACAGAAAAAAAATTCTTCATTTGAAACTTTAATTTGCATAAAATCTAGGAGATACATTATTTGTAAGTGGGTGATAATATGATTTTCGAGTTTTATGCTTTCATATTAAATGGATTTTCTCGAATAACCTTACTTGGACAGTGCCTATGTTAGAATGCGACATACATCTAGTACCAAACATCAGTATATTTCTAAACCATTTGACAATATATATATTCATTGTTACCCAAAGAAATTAATTAAAATATTATTTAAAATGTAACAATTAATTATCTAAATGAAATAACATTAAACAGGACAATAAAATTGTATTATTATACTAATAATTACTATTATTGTAGTACTGTACAATGATTATTAGTATTTATTTTGACATTTACGTAAGATAAATCTCTTATAATAAGAGCAGTTAATCAACTATTATAAGTAGCATCGTCTTTATGAATATAGTATTTAGGAAGGTGCTGTAACATAACTGGCTACGTATAAAAATCATTTAATAAAATTAGCATAATATTAATTTTGCTTCATTAAAATAGCTAAGTATAAGACGTTACTACGAAGTCGATTATTTAATTAAATGTACCTATGCTTAATTGGATTACAATTAGGTAGTAGCTCTTATTAGGATTTTAGGAGTTTAATATTTCAGCATCATACAGAAACAGTATACTTAACAATCTAGATAGTATATGCCTTCGATTTCAAATAGAGGATATTTAAAAGTAAGAATACTATCATACCATGTCATTGTTCTGATTCGTTACGCTATCTTTTTTTCGCCATGTTAACGAGCTATGATTTTTTAATAAAAATACAAATCTGAAATTCAATTTTATAATGAGCAATAGGGTATATTTATAACATACAATTTAAAATAGTACATGTATTCCAACACTTTCTGTCTAGTCTGCTGTTTTAGCTTAAATTGGTTATGTACACTTGTCGTACTGAAATCATTCATGATAATGCAATGATAATACTTTACAGTCATCAGATTATTATGCTCCCCTTGTATCGCATAGCAATATCATCCATTGTTATGGATAAATAGACATTTAATATCAATGGGCACCGCTGTTACTGCACTAGTAAATTTTAACCATTATGATATACGTTTTGTAAGCTCTTCATAAACCTTGAATGCTAGGAAATTGTTCATATAAATAATTTGCGTAGCAGTTACCCATTTCGGTACTGATGTTTCATTTGAATTGAACAGTTAGATACAGCAAAAATCTAATTTTAGAAATAATTCTTAAATTGAAACTCATTAGGTACTCTTATAAATTAGCTGTGATTCTAACGTTTTAATAAAAATATACATTTTTAATCGTGCAACAGTTGTAGGTACACTTAATCTTCAATATCGCGCTATGAACTTCAATAAGTTTTCAAATAATGCCATTGATTATATATTTAAAAGTGGACAGTGTTTAGATGTGTGTTTTCATTGTTAGAAAAAATGTATTTTCAGGCAGACGAAGTAAACGAGGCAAGAGTCCTCGTGGTGCGCCACGTGGCAAGGCGCGCCTCGTCCACGGCGACGCTGCATGTCAGTTTTCTGGAAAAATTGTCAAAAGTAGCACAGCGACGCGGCAGCGAGGCGCGCGGCTGCGAGCAATTCGCGAGGCTCCGCGCGCCTGTGTAGCGGCGCGCCGCGATCGACGCGCGCCTGTGTGCGTGCACATGAAGTGAAGGTCGAATATTTTGTCCCTACTCCTCGGTTTATTGGTGTTCACGAGTCGGCTCTGTGATAATGAGGTGTTTCGGTCTCGTTCGCTCGCGCGCAGCCGTACGCACGACGAGAGGGACGGCCGGAGGTGTGCGCGTGCGTCGGAGCCTCCGCCGGCGCCGGCGCGGCCTGCCCTCATCAGTCTCCCCGCGGCGGGGAAGCAGTTCGCGTGTGCGACTTCGCATCGACCGAGCGCGCGGACTCCGCTTTGCGTCGCACACGAATATTTTTAGATAACAACGCGAATAATTTATTCGCAAGTGAGCGATCGCGCGCACTTTTGCGGATATCGGTATCGGCGCATGCGGGTCCGGGTGCTTGGTTTGCGGTGGCGATGGCCTAGCGCTCGCCGTCGGCGGCCGAGACGTCCCGATAGGTAAGCTGCGCACTTCCTGCGCGCACGCCGCCATGTTCGGAGGGAACGTCACTTCCGCCGGGCCCGGAACCGGCGGCAGCGGGCCCGGCGACGGCCGCGCGGGCGTCGCTGCGCGCTCGCCGCTCTGCCGCTAGTCGCCGCGAGCCGCCGCTGGCCGCCGCTGGCCGCCCAGGTCAATGAGCGACGGCTCTCGATTCATAAAATGTCGGTCGTTCCATTCACGCCGCGGCGCGATGCTTCGCCGACCGCTCACTCGTGACCCTCGCGTCTTCGAATATTCATGTCTCCATCGATAACATCGTAACCTCTGACTTCTTTTTGTATTATCGCGACGTTTAGTGTGCGCCGCTAGATGAGGCCGGACTTCGTGCGATGTGCTGGAAAAACAAGTGTCAATTTAACCGTGGGACAACATTAGTTCAACTGTGGAAATTGTGTGCATAGTGAACAAGTGATATTCGATCTCAATCGATGGAATGTTACGTACCACGTAAGATAATAAGCAGGTTTACTATTTTTTCCTACTTCTTTGTACTACTTATTATAAATCACTATGACTACAATTATAACGCAGCATTTCACTTTAGGCACTGATTACGTATCGATAATTATCAGTATAATATCCAATAGTAATAAATTATATTAAGCGAATTTCTAATTACTAAAAATCCTGCTAATCGGAAAACTGCACACGGCCAGATGAAAAGAAATCACACCCTCTAAAATGTAAACCAATGATAACGCGCAACACGGGACGAGATAGCGATCTTTCTCATACATGGGTAGGTAATAAAATGAAACAATGAGATGTGCAGCGGTGGTGCGGCGGCTCGGCGGCGCGGCGGCGGCGCGCTGGTGGCCGCAGCGCAGGACATACGTCACGCAACAGAGCATGACGTCTGCCCGCACGCCCTGTGCCGCTGTTCATTGCCCTCCGCCGTCGCCGACCGCTCCCTGAGCTTCCCTCTTCGAACCCTCTTGTTTATTTACATACGTGCGTTTCTACCTTCACTTAAGGTACTTTTAGCACTTCATAAAAGTCCCCCGATATTTTAGTTCAACATTTTGTTGCTTAGGAATTAAATTATGTTTACTACAATTTGAAGTACTTAGAAGTTGTGCTTCAATTTTTTAAATTAATTCCATTGTAAAGATTCATATTTTTAAGGATCGTAAAATTTGTGAAAAGTTGACAGATTCATATGATATCGTTTATTAATAATAGGTAGATACTGTTTATGAATTCTTGCTCGATGTCTTAATTATTGATTGGCTGTCATAACAATGTAATAAATTTGAAAAGTGTTACTTACACATCAAATTATATTAATTCGGTTGAGATGACAGACACTTTACTGTCACGTTTATGGCTATTTCACTTATCGAATTATGTGTGTATATATTAAATATTTTGTAATAAATTTCACGGAAAAGTCGAGTGGTGATATTGTATAACTTTTATTATTTTTGTTTATGTAATAAAATGGCAACATATACTAGGCCTAATTGGAAATATATGAAAATTAAGAAACACACTAGGAATATTCCTAGTAGCTAATTGTTTCCGTAAACAGCAGACACCCTGGAATGTGCCAGTGCTCACACAGCTCACAGTGATGAGTCAAGGATGCGGTACGTGAGGCGCACGTGTGCTGGCGGCTCGCTCGCTCGCCACTGACCACTGACTCACAGCATCTCTCGGTGACGTAGCATTCACATCACCCACCACACGCCCTTCGCCGCCTCACTAACGTCGGCTGTTATAGCTCTATTACGTTCCGTCAGTCGCGTTCCTTGTATCTCATTCATGGCTGTACTCAGATGGAATCGATGTACGACATATCGCCGGCGACGCCTACGATCCATCAAGCAGCGCCTCCGCTTGCGTTGTGGTACAGCAACGTGGGCATAAGGTTCATAGGATTTCCTTGGCTGCGCTTCTCCACACGACAATAAGCCAGTGTCTAGCAAGGACTGTTCGTCGCGAACTAGAGCATATATTCTAATGAAACTCCTATATTTTTCACATGAAATGTTCAAATTCATTGTTCGCTTATTTCTGTAAATGTTCAACACTATAAAATTTCTATAAATGTATACTATATATATTTATTTCATTTCCTCAATTAGTATGATATGAAATATTCAATGTTAACGCTTCTCATAATACATTTAATTTGTACTATGTAAATCGCGTGTTGTCTAAACCACGATGCTTTGAAGGTAGAGGACAAATGGGATGAAAAACCGAGACCGCGTCGCACGTTGCGCTCCGCCGCTTCCAGGCCTTAAGCGATAAGCCATTAAGGGTCGCTTCACAAAAACCGATCATTATAAAAGTTGTAAAGACTGCACCGGCGCCGGGCCTTCCCAGAACTGGGACCATTCTTATTTCGCGCACCCGCCTTATTCACGGGGTTTTTTTTTTGTTTAATCTTGGTCATTTTTTCACGATGCGGTACGCCTGTGAGAGTTTCAAGGAAATGGCTTATTATTGGGTTTCGTATAGAAATCCAGCTTATCGGCGGACGGCGATCGGCGCGGCGCGGAGCCTGGGAACGCGCACGCTCGAAGGACCGTTACGCCCCGCGCCGGCCGCTGCTCACCGCATTCCATAATCCTACTTGTCATCGCCTATGACGTCTACACCCCATAAAACTGAAATTATTTTTTGCATCATTTATAAAATTACAATATTTAACTTATCACAATACAATACAAAATCAATAATGATAGATGGACCATGAAAACAAGCGTCCTAAACGTTTTCGGAAGACATACAGAATTCGCCAATTCATCGAGCATGCAAAACGGATTTAATTGTTGACATTTAAGTACCGTACATAAAAAAATTACAACAATGAGGAACACTTCGATACTTGTAATATTCTGACTAAATAATTATTTTCTCACAACAAGCAAATGAGTGTCACGGTATTTCTCACAGATTGTCTCAAGCAATGCTGAGAAAACTTTGTGCATCTAATTCCCAATCGCATTTAACAAAATTATGAACGTTATTAGTCGAGTAGGTAATTGATGCCGTATTGTTTCAGTCGCTATTCGTACCCACATTAATTTTGTTTTTCTTTTGGGATTTTTCAGGAGTCACGAAACGCAATGCCTACCTGGAGCAGGACAGCGCACTGCACTTCTGAGACAAATATTATTGGGTAAGTCGTAGATTTTGTTAATATGTCTATTTTGTAAATTCTCTTTGTCTAATTATAATATGTGCATAAAAATCAGCTAGCCTCGGTCGAAGTGTTTACGTTTGTTTAGGAATAGAGGTGCTCCAACAGGTCACAAGCCCTTATTGAGGCCAAAGGGAAGTTATAAATCTGTTGGCGCGAACAATGGAGCGATAAGGTGCACCTTACGTCCGCGCGATAATGGGGCCCCTCCCGCGAGCCGCCGCCAAAACATTCCGCCACTATGTTTGCGCCACTTCTTTTCTTCCTCTTCCCTATTCATTAACGATCTGCCATTAAATTACAAATTATAAATATCAATAATAAATAATAACGGTGTCGTTATATATCGTACAACTTATTTATGAGGATAATCAGTCTATGGTGTTAGTTGAGTAGATGAATATTTACAAATGTATGTGGATAGCTCGGTGATAGTGTGGAGGTAAGGGGAAAAGAGAGGTGCGCGTAACGCAAACCTTATCGGTCATTGACCTTCACACCTAAACTGAGCCTCACATCTCGCTCGGTGCGCGCGCTTCATACATACAAAATTTCAGGGAGCGTCGAATCGATAGCTGAAATCATTTATTTTATTCGCCACGGAATAATATCATAGAGCATAAGTTTTAATATTACGCACTCAAGTCATTATTTTTAAAAAAATTTTGCTTTTCTCTCCTTTTTATTCATCTGTGATTTTTTACGTCTTACCGGTCGTTTATTTATAATTTGATATATTTCAAAACATGCATGGGCTATTTAAAAACATAGAACCGGAGGTAAGCGCCAACGAATCCTTGACCCCTTTACCCATTGAGCTGGCGGCCGGGCACACACAATGGACTATTCCATGACACCCGAGCTGACATGCCGCCTCCGCTGCCCCTCAATCCATGTCTCCTTCATTTTCTCTTACTAAAACAACGTACGCTCTCTATAACAAGTATATTATTAATATGTTCTTCTC
>DWDX01005293.1:0-10658 GCA_018245675.1 Agara michaeli | reverse complement strand
ACGGATAACTTGGTCTGATTTTGGCCGGAATTTCTATCAGCTTTTAAAACGTTAAAAAGTAGTTATAGTGACATAACTACAACAGTTAGACATATGCTATCGAGACATTTTTGTAGATATTGATATGTTCTTTAATATTGTAGAACATTGTTTTGTTCTATCATCAGTCGTTATCGCAGCGCGTGCGATGAAAGACATTTTATGGCAAATTTTTTTCCACCTTGGGTTACATTATGGTCGTTTTAGTAAGGATCCTTATTTTTTCCTGTAATTAATGTAGTCTATGTTGGTCAGTGATAACGTAGCATTCTAATGGTGAAAGAATTTTTGAATTCGGTGCAGTCGTTTTTGAGCCTATTCGTTATATAGATACGTAATTTCCCGCTGCGTGGCACCTCATTGCTAGCTGCTAAACAATGGAAAGGTCACGTTAAACAAGAGACGCTAGAAATCACAGTGGCAGCTTTGACAGCTAAATATTTTAAAAGAATATGGCAGAGTTGTAACATTATCACTGTAAATTATAATGTGGCTATCGAACCCCGTGAGCGTTAACAGTTATTACGAATTCAAACTATTTAACTACTTACTCGTCGAGAAATAATTATCTGTGTATGGTAAGTTCGACGTTCGATTTCATATCGTGCCTAAAAGAGAGATATCCGCCGAAGCCTATATTACCTAAGCATACGAATGTATATAAACAATTTGGCTCGACGTCGATAGCGAAAATTGAGCTGCCGGCGTAGACGACCGGGCGCAGAACGAGTAGAAAACGTTTAAGTAAAGATCTACGTTACCGGCGAACGCTTCGATATACTCACGTACATTAAGAGATAGGAGACGACGCTAAACGTATACGACGCGCACGCAGGGGATTACGATGATGGTGCACCTGGCGCTGACGGCCATCCTGGTGCTGAGCGCGTCGCCGTGCGTGCTGCAGCGCGCGTGCCCGCGCCGCCGCGCCGCGCCGCACCCGCCCTCCGCCATCTGCATGCACCGCGTCCGCCCCGACGACACGTCCGCCTTTACTGACCTATTCGCTTTTTACATTTTAACGTCGACCGTTTTTTGGCGTCGGGGGGAAACTCTCAAACGGTACTGCGGTGCCTCGGGACAGACATGGGGTTACGCGGCATTTTTAAATATTAAAAACCCTCGATAGGCGTCCGCTCGTTCGAGGACGGTGTACTCCAGCGCGACGCCCCCCGGGCGCCCCGGGGGGACCGGGACCTCGCGGGTCGGCGCCCGTCTTCGTTCCGCGGTCCCCGTCTGGGCAGTTAGAGCTTATATGCTTATATGCTACATGGCTCGTATGAACTTATATTTCATTATGTTTCGACTCGCTTAGCAGGGTATGCGCATTGCACTATTACATACGCTGATCGGAAGCCGACAGGAGCCCGCGAATAGGGAGGTACTATATACATACTCATCACCGGAGCCATTGAAGAAATATAGTTTTCACCACAGTAAATTGGACCCCGGCGTCCGATGTTCCACGAAGGCGGTCCGACGACGACGCGCCGGCGTGCTCGGGAGCAGCGAGCGGGACCTACCGACATGAACTGATGTCCATTAATGTTTCTTGCAGAGATAACCAGTGTTCCAAAAAATGCTGAGCGACTACGGTTATGGAAATACTTAAAGCAAAAAATTGAGTAATCCGGTAAGAGATTATTGCGCTCGATATCAGAATGGAAACGCTCGTAGGGCCCGACGCGGTAGCCGATAGCGGGAGTTCCGGGACTCGCGTCCGTGCCTCGGACGGCGCGTGCGGCGGTCGCTCGTGGAGTCTCGGCGGTCGGCACCGCTGGCCCTTCCCGACAGTGGGAAGTGAATAGGTTTGCAGGCGATTTGAAATATGTCCCCGGGGCTCGTGTCCCTCCCGCCCGCGGCCCCTCGGCCGAACGTATGGTCTAGTATGTCATCGTTTGCAAACGATGAACGACAAACGATTATTATCTCTCGGACTCCTTTAAATGTATACCGATTTATCGTAGCGATGCTATGATGTGGTAATAGCTTTTGGTCCGGGGCGGTGGTGCTGACCTATACGTTTGTATATTTACTACTGGGCATGAATCCCAGTGCTGAATTGCCGAACGCGTTTTTTTGATCTAATTCTATCGTGTCTAATTTATTACAAATTAATTAATTGTTTTTGCAGGAATTAAATATGTAAAACGCAATGAATGCATTGAATTCTTTCATTTACCGAGAGCGTAAATCTAAAATATCTCCGTTGTCTTTTAGGAACGACACTTCATACAATCTTTCCGTCCCTATTTTACACTCCTTAGGGGTGAAATTTCCGAAATTCCTTCGTTAGTGCTCACATACTCTATTTAAAAAAGGTATCTGCAGAATTTCAGGATTCTAGGTTCTGCGGGTCGGGCCCCGCGTCGATCTCGGGGCCATCTCGGGGCCGGTCAGCGACTCGGTCGCCTATCTACATTGTAATATTATAAAGAGGAAAACTATGTTTGTACGTTCGTTTGTAATGAATAGACTCAAAAACGACTGGACCGATTTTAAAAATTCTTCCACCGTTCGAAAGCCACATTATCCACGAGTAACATAGGCTGTATTTTATTTTGGATTTTTACGAACTTCTACCTCCAAAGGGAATCGCGGCGACGGGGGCGGGACGAAGCCAGTCTATATATTTAGTAGATAGTTTTTGAGGGAGATCGAGTAGTCGGGCGACGAAAGTAAACGGCGGCGCGGGACGTGAATATTTGGAGAACGTCGGAGCGCTGTTGTGTCGCACGTCCGCGGCTTGTTTATTAAACAGACGCCGCATTGTCGCCGCCCGCGCGACTCCGCCGCTACCACGACGCCGGCCCCGGCTCGATCGCTTCATAAAGATCCACCTTTATTACGTAGCGATAATATTAATCTTTACTGTCGCGATGTAGAATAACCGCCGGCCGGACGACCGGGGAGCGACACGTTCGGGTTTCGCATATCGCGCCCCGGTCTGCGCGGTGAACCGACTCGTCCGTCGGTTCCGATTGCGTATAAAATCGATAATGCGGCATAAAATTTTCTAAATACCTTAACCTAGGCGACTTTCGTCATGACAAATATTAGACGAATATTAAACTCGATCACTGAAAGAACCTGAATTTTTCCAGGCACTCGATTCTAATTTCAAAGCATCGGAGATATCGAAGTACTCACAAGTACGGAGATATCGAAGTACTCGCAAGTACTCACGGAGTGCGAGCGCGCAACGAACCGGCCGGCACCGTGGTAGCGGGCCGCCGTGCGCTCGCCGTGCGCTCGGGATGCGCGCGCGCGTATAAAGCGCCGCGTGGAGCGAAGCGCGCGCGAGTGTAACTGCGGTCGTGGCCGCGCGTGCCGCCGGTTGCCTCGCTGCTGTCGCTGCCACTGCTTCTGCCGCTGTTTCTACCGCGAATATTGATTCAATAAATAACGCAATCCACGGGCGAGAGGAACTTCAACGGAAGCGACCGAACGTCGAACGACTTACGAGTTTGAAGACAAATTATTGAGAAGTGAATACCGTTTTGTAATTTCCTTAATTTTTATGCAATCGACCCGGCGATCGTCTCGACGAGGGAGGAACCGAGATTGACGCACTTTCGATCGATCATAACCCACTCGATACCTAACCACCGAGAGGAATATTGAGGATACGAAGCGATCATGATTTACATGTTGGCGATAGCTACGTTAGCGAGCTACTCCAATTTCCAAGCGAACGCTGATTGTAAGGATTGCGTGGTGAGTTCACAATATTCCATTATCATTACGCATTATATTTAAATTCCTTTGCAGATTTAGCATATTCATTGGGCCGACAATTAAACAGAAACAAGGAAAATTCTTCTGTTTTTTCAAATGATTTGCGACTTCAATATGCTTTCAGACTCTGGGCAAAAAGGAGAAAGCGATGTTCCGCGCCCATTCGGGCGAATGTCTAACGGAATCGCAGGTGGACCCTCGGGTCGTGGAGTCGCTCCTGCACGGACGGCTGGTGGACGACCCGGCGCTGAGGAAGCACGTGTATTGCGTCCTGCTCAAGTGCAAGGTGATAACGAAGGACGGCAAGCTGCAGAAGACTGCGCTGATGGCCAAACTCGGGAACAGGGCTGACGGAAAGAACGCGACTAAGGTGCGAATGACTCTTTAGATAGTCTGGCTCTTACCTGCTGCAGTATACAGACGTCTAATATTTTGAAGTGAAAGGTTTGAAATCCAGTCTGCCGCTCCGGGGGTCTGGAGCTAAATCCCGGCGCGCACCTCTGACTCGATACGTGCGTCTTGTAACTTAAAATTTAAATAAGGTTATCTATAACGGTGCAAAAAAACATCGTGAGAAATAAGTAGTATTTTGTAAAGTCTATAATGTTTCCGAGGTGTGCGAGGAGAGTGCGATCCGCACTCGGTCTGCGCGGTAGATTATCGCCTAAATCCTCACTGTGAGAGCAGACTCCTGTCTAGTAGTGAAACTAAAATCCTAGGAAAAAAACTGTCGATTACTGAACAGTACGTACGTGTGGTCAGTGTCACCGAGGTATTGAACGGCGATTAACTGACCGCAGACGTGTCTCTGCTTTCGAACCGATTCTATTTTAGGTCGGTAATAACAGGGCATTCATAACTAACACCATCTAAATTAACCAACTGATTTAACACCTTTTAAAATCAAAAAGGCCTGAATTAAAATTTCAGATTTTGGAGAATTGCGCCGAGCAGACCGGGGACTCTCCGGAGGACCTGGCGTGGAACCTCTTCCGCTGTGGATACGAGCGGAAGGCGGTGCTGTTCGAGTACATGCCGCTAGCTGGCGCTGTCTTCGACAACGACACCGCTTAATGGATAGATGGCACTACTTTATTGTTTATTTCGAACACTTCTTAAAAACACTAAATATATTGTTTGTGTGATATGATTTTTAACTTTTACGATCATTTTTAAATTCCTCTGTACATAAATACAGAACCGATAACTGTGTATACAATTCAGAATTATTTCACTAATAAAATACTCCTTCCACTACATAATTCTAGTGTTTTATTCATAGTTTTTGAAATACATAGGTATTATTAAATTAGTAACTTTCAAAACATATATGTAGGTATGGTTGTAATTTTAAATCTGGTATTTTAGAGACCGTTAAAGAAGATTAGGACTATTTACACTGTGATCCTCTTTCAACTGCTCGGTAAAGGTATCCAGACGATATAAAAGAAGAGAAATTTGCAGATGATTCGGTTTTATTTGTATGAACTGTTTGCATCGCCGCTGCGGCACGGTGCCCGCCCTAAGATCCGTGGGTTTATTTTTCCGCGCACGTAAACAATGTTTTTATGTACGTTCCTTCCGGGGCTTTACAAAAGTAGCTGACCGTCAAAGTCGACGAGTCGCTACTGGTTCTTGTACAAACACGTACGAATTGCTAGTAATTGTGTGAAGTGTTCGGTTTTCTAACTCAGAAAACAATGTTATGTCATCGCGTTGTGAGAGCGAAGTAATCGACTCGGTAAACTCGAAATAACTTTCTTCCACACTATTGTAAAGTTAAAATACGTTAGTGTTTATAAACAAGTAAATATAACTCCAGTAACAAAACCGATATATCCGACCAGAATAAGAAGGATGTGTGAACAATATAATTTCGTAGCAAATACAGTTGGGTCATTCGTCGCGTGGTAACCGCAATGAAGTCATCTTCTCACGGCCACGTATTTTATTGCTTAATTTCAATAACAATTGCAAAAACACGAAAGTTTACCCGCACAAAGGATTTGCTTAGTGCGTTTTAATATAATGGCTTAATAACTTAAGACAAAATTGTTTCTTGAATGTGTATTTAATAAATACAAATTGTAAATACATCTGACGGTCAATTAACAGTGTAAGGTATCCATTTAGCATGCAAAGGCTGTGCTAGGTGCACTGATACGTTCAAGTGTAAATTATGTTCGAAACAGCTTTATGATCTCATTGCAGGCTGTAGGCGTTGACCCACAAGCGGAGTCTGCGCGGCAGTATCAGTGTGCGCCTTTGCCTCTCGTCAGTTCGCGCGCCCGGACATCTTGGATTTCGATTTGCGCGCCAAACGGTTTTTTAACTGTGTGATACTAGTTTCCGCTTCAATTTTATTATATTTTATTTTTCATATAATGTAAATGTCATCGGCAGCTTACTTTGTCATTCAGACGGCCGAGATTCATTTGACACGACAGGAAAAGTCAGAAACAAATATAATGTTATAAGTTGTTGTTCAGCGCACTGTGGGGAGGTAGTTGGCAGATCAGTGTATTGATTGTTAGTGAATTCTTATCTCTGATGTGTGGATTTCAGAAGACTGTACAGGACGTCGGTTTTATACGTAAGTAAATAATTTTTTTTTTTTACTTTAAATATTGTTTACTCGACCCAGTAAAATTAATAACATTCATATATCTAAGTATTAATAGCTAGGTTTTCCACAGTGTTGCCAAGTGCAGGACCAGTGCCAGGTTTCCTCATTTTTCGTGATCCCATCGTTACTATGTTGTAGATCTGATGCTTAAGAATAAGGAAAATCATCAGTAATTCATTTTCCTTCTTCTCAAATACAATATAATTTCCTATTCTGTTACGATTTTTCAATTGAAACACTCAACTACGTATTTATTCAAAGATGCATTAATTACCTAGTGAAATAGTAAACTGCTTATAGCATTTCGCGTGTTCGTTGCTAGCTGCGCTAAGAAAATACGTTCACCATTTCTATGTATATCGTTATGCACCTCAAGGTTCCCATCGGAAACGAATCTTGTAACCGGCAAACCTGATTCGCAGATCGCTAGTCTCCAGATCATTTTTGAAGCAATGAATATATACATTGCTTCACGTAGAATAAGTGTAAGATATGTAGGTAGGTATAGGTATTGATACGAACACAATGCGGCGTACATTTAAGTGCATTTCTTTTAAGCTCACGGAAGTATAGTTATGTACCGATTGTCCGGCGACAAATTACAGAACCTGATTCAGTTTTGAGCTACAGCTTAGATATGATTATAAAGTGTTAAAGCAACATTATAAACAAAACCCTCTCCGCGTATTCGCGATTGTACAGCGCAGTGGAGTATGCTCCGTGCTGCAGTTGCCGGAGAGAGCCGTAATATTATTTAAAGGCGAGATGTTCAAAGACGTCCAAAATGATAACGCATTGTAAACAAAACTATCGTCGCACCCGGCACGAAGGACCATCACGTCGTCGACATTGCACTTGTAAATTAGTATATAAGATGACTTTTTTACCGTTCTAGTCCTGTATACAGCTTAGAAGGAGCATTGAGTATTCCGAACGTTTTATATTTTGCGCGAGTATTGAGTTCATCGTACGAGTACTTTGGGCCTATTTCTCCTAATCATATAAGGAACATTATGTTCCCAAATGACGGCCAATTGTGAAACACTTCCACGGGGCGAGTGGGCGGCATGGGGGCTCGCGTTATGGTCCGCTTATTAAATTAAACTTGAAGCGTAACTAGAAGCTACCTGGAATTTTAATAAATAATTATTTTTGTATAGAAATGAATGTGCATTTTCAGTAGTATATATGTTTAACCCACTACCGGACACGGGTCTCCTCATGCGATGAGAAGGATGGAGCAAAGTGTACGCTGGCCGCGTGCTGCTTGGCAACCATCGCACACCTCGAACTATTTTTTGGTCTTTAAGGTGTGCACGTTTCCACATATTTAGCTTCTCCGTTATAATGGATGATATATATATTTCTTTATGTACTAGACGTACAATTTACATAACTTTGTAAAGTCAGAGGCGCGTTCCGGGATTTGAGAGCAGACTCGCAGAGCGAGAGACTGCAATTCAAACTACTAAGTTATCATTAATGTTAAAAAAAGGCCGTTTCTACATTTTTTGTCCAAAAACCAAATTAATTAATTAAGAAAAAATAATAGAAACTATTTTTAATTTAATGAACTTTATTAATTACCTTCGTATTCTCGCAATAAGTTTATTATACACGTCTCTAATAATAATTGTATATGTCAGGCTCGTCAAAATCGTGACATTGCATTATGCTAATATTCAAGTAGAATTTGGGCACTCGCCTCAATCTGTCACCTTCCCTCGGATCTCTGTGGCTATTCAATACTTCATCGCACTTCTCCGAAGGACTGGCTGAATCATTGTCGCAGTGTAGGAGCCACCTACACGGTTGATCGAAATAATTATAGCTACAAGCATGTAGCAACACGCGTGTTTGTCCATAATTGTACTAAATTGTTCCCAACACCTAATAATTTGCTTGACGCTTCGGGCTCTACTGCGTATTGATTGAATTTAATGATTTATTTAAAGACTGGGCATTAAAAATCACCGTAATCATGATATTGTTCGGTAAATATGAAACTTTTGGATTAACTTTTCGTTTCTGATAATCGTATTGCCCCCTCGGTCTCTTTCATTTATTCCGATGCTGTCTTTTAAATCTAAAATCGTTTAAGTTTCGTGTCTCACTGCTTGCGGGATGTCACTAGGAGTGATCGAAATATCAAAATGCATCCAGTGGTGTGTTGCGCGGGTCAGTGCGCTGCACTTTTGATTTCGCGTCCAAAATACTAATGAGTAACCGATTACCGAAGACGGCCGCGCAAGATGGCGGCCGTAAACCATAACCGGCGGAGACAATGCTATCTGCGGAGTGCGCTCGAGAGTTTGGTGTTATTGGCGGGATATAAGGAAATAACTGCGAGGACGCGGACCGTTTTGGGCACGGACCAAAACGCCTCATATTTATTGGATCCTGCTTTTGGCGAACTCTGATCGAATCGACGTCGTTTAACGTTATTATTGATATTCGAACGAGACGTGACAGCCCGCTGCGCGGCGATCGAATGTGTTCGCTCCTTGTACCGAACGACTCACTTGTAATAATGACAACGTGCCACTATTCGTGCAACGTTCCTCCTATTGAACACGCTCGGTCCACGCGAGGTCGTGGACGTTCCTTCGAATAGAGTACTTTATAGCTACAACATATAAGAGTACAGAAAATAAATATAAAGATGTATTGCGTGTCTCTCTATTAACTTTGACCAGATTTTATAAGCTCTTGTAATGTTAATAGCACTAATCGCAGTGGATAATTACATGCCAAATTGTTAAATAACTTTGTGGTAGGTACCATGCCTTGCGACTCGACTTCGAATAAGTACGTAAATATGCGACTCAATACCTTACCTACGGCGTGGATTTCAAGACGAGATTACGCACGCGAAGTATGCAAATTAACCAACATAAAACATTCCATATTCTTTTTAAAATGCAATATCATTACCATCACGAAGGCCTCACGTCAAAGGCTTCCGCCGATTGGCACTGGACATGTACTTGCATGTACAGTACATGTACATGCTGTCGTTTACAAATTCTGTATCTGCTATATATAACAGACAATTCTTTACCATGTATTAAGTGCGTAAGTAAAGCAACGTCAGTATGTATCAGGCCCTTAAGTACTGTAGCCACCGAAGTACTGTACAGTACAGCCTGTCTGTACAGCCTCCGGGCGGCGCTGCACATAGGAAGGCCGCAGCGCGGAGGCTCGAAAGTCCAAAAGCAGATCCCACGCTAAAAGAACCATTCCGCCATTATCGTAACAGACAAATTATATCTACACTTCAATGTTGTGCTTTGCTTATGGTTAGTTACGTCCTTTTATGACTGATGTGTGTTACATTTTATACTTCGTTTGGAAGTCATGGCATTCGATAATCAAAAACTCGTAGTTGTAGTTCCGTTATATTTGTGTACATACTTAATCTTTTTTCTTTGACGACGGAGTTCATACGTATCTTATTAGGGTTCCATACGCAAGGGTAATAAGTAAGCAAGTAAGTAAAAAAGTAGAGTCCATATTACTGAGCCGCCGTCGTCTGTCCGTCCGCCACGGGCTCACGGAGTTCTGTCTCTCGTCGGAATCGATGAAACACTAGACATTTTTACAAAAGTGTGTTTTACTATGAGATCTATAGCAACAAATATTAACAATAAAAATAAAAATATAGCGTTGAATATTTCATGGTGGTACAGAATACTCCGTGTGCGAATTCGACTCGCACTTGGCAAATTTCATTTTTCCCCTCACTCTTGTCGTGTCTCTTTACTTAAGTGCACGTGCGTACAAATAGATTAGCATACAAGTATACTCTGTTACTCAGATTTAGTTGTACTAAAAGAAACCTTTAACGAGTAATTTATGAACCTCTGCGGCAGTTCGGTAAAAAAAGGCCCGAAAAGTTTCGTTATATCGCCCTTCAACTGTTTGTTTTCAAATATGTCGTTGATTTCGATTAATTTGTTAAGGAAAGAAATTTAAGTCTTCGCTTTTTGCAACTAATAATATAATTGAACAAGTCAGTCATGAGCCTTATTACGTCCCGCGGCACACGCGCAGCTACCGCCCGGACGCGGACGGCGCGACACACGCAGCACGCGGTGTGTTCACTGAGCATTTCATTTCATCGTCCCGCTGCAACGCTGCAACGCTGCAACGCTGCAACGCTGCAAGGCGCGAGGCTTCAATCTCTGTCGAGGAGCAGAGTCGCTCTCGCTCGCTCGGTTGCCATTTGTTTTCTCACTACACACATAAAGCACTC
>DWDX01005292.1:0-10658 GCA_018245675.1 Agara michaeli | reverse complement strand
AATCCAATGTGCTCTGCACGCGTGGGTTCGAATCCCATCCTCGTCGGACTTTTTATATATAAAATTATTTATTATTTATTTTCAATTAGAGACTATTGTAACACACCGATCTGAAATATGTTCATTTATACATGTTTTATTATTTTTTTGTGAATAATTTTATTAAGCATTTTGTACTATTTTTATTTATGAAACAATGGTTAATTTTCTTAGATAAATAAAGTTCATAAAATTTACTTTATAAATATTAACTTATATTGTTTATTTATTACTTGTAAATATAAATGCAAATATTACCTAATATAGAAAATAATGCTATTGTCAAGCGATGTCGAGTTATGCTAAAATAACCTTTTTAGAAAAATGTTATTTTTTATTGTCAAGCAAATTAAAACACTATACGATACAAAAATATTATATTTATAGGGTAAGTACCTTTCGATACAAAAGGAGTTGAGTAAATTTTTTGTTTACAATCGTACAACCTTTTTTCAAGGTGCAGTCCAATCTAATATATAATTTAGCTTGTACTGTTCCCGCCCACTAGTTACTTACCACGTAAGGCATTGAACTTCATTTTACCAACAAATTGCGCCAATTGCGCCATTTGGGCTTCTGTTCTCATTTACCTGCCGGCATGGGTCTAAATCTTCTGATGTGATGTTTTTTTGCATTTTTTAACCCTTGTGTTGTACGCAGCTGGATTTGTTCTCCTCTCGTTATGAGTAGACTTAAGACCAAACTACGCACACTAGAAAGAATTAATATGGATAACTTTAAGGTGTGCCGAGTTTTTCACGATGCGTTCTTTCACCGTTATGGCGAGTGATTAATTAGTAAATAATTAGTAATTTTTAATTGGAAAAATCAAAGGTGCGTGCCAAGATTTGAACCCAAACCCTCGGAGTGAGAGATTGAAATTCAAACCGAAATAAAAGTCAGTTAGCGTTATATTGATAATAACTAGTATTTCGTTAAATAAAGAAATGTACAACGGTCAACCGGTTATGTCACGCAATTATCATCTTGTGACTTTCAACATCACGCGAAAACCATGAGAACTTAGCAGGCGCGGTGTACGCTAGACGATAAATTTGCTATTGTTTGCTAAATAAGTGATGTGCAGGCGCTTACAACTACACGATGATAATTGAAATCTTCATTTTCTACCCTATTATATTAACTACACACATAAGTGATGTAATGAGATTAAATTTTTTTTCTCTCTTAAAAGTTACCTTAATTAAAATAGACTATGAAAATGCTTTAGAATCCCGTATAATTATTATTATGTTCATGATTATGTCAAATATAACTGAGGAGATAGAAATGTGACTACTGTATAAGTATTGTAAATGTTTTGGCTGGCAGAAACGTGCGAGCTAACTACCGCGTTTCCTCCATTCCTATTTCGCTGCAGACGCGCGCTCTAAAAAGCTTTTTCACTGAAAATTCGCGCGACACGTAATGGCTAGTTCCAACGACGGTTTTATTTCATTGCTGTAGATTATTATTGTTGGATTATTAGGTATTACTATATTGGAATACGATTGTTTTAGGGTAGCTTTTGATATTTGAGTTTATTCGTATTTAATGGTCATTATTTTCAAGGGTAACAACAATCTACTGAACTTTTACAATTCACTCAGAATTAGTATATTATTGTAATGTAATGATGAAATATTTGACACATATTCTAATGTAATAATGTAATATTTAAATATATGTCCACTTTTTGTACGATTTTATTTTATCAAAAGAAATAGAGCATAGAAAACAGAATATTTTTTGGATATTGTTAATGTTGCGCGTTACAATTACTTTTAATGTATGTACGTGAAGATTAAATGTGTCAAAATCAAAACCGTATTCTTTATGGTCTCAAACAACGTGGCAGATATTTTTAATAAGTGCAAATAATTAGATGTGGCATGCCTGCTCCCGGACACGTGTCGCGCGGCGTCGCCACGTGACCATTGAAGCGTCGCGGACGATGTCTATGGTAGGCATTGTTATGAGAATTATTTATGAATATCGTTTCGCCGCTGACTGAGATCGTCGCCACGTGTTCGGAGCCCTTGATAGATGTCTACATGCACTTATGAACACTTAGTAAGCTATACGGTTTAGATCGAGTGACGAGTCAATGATTTAATCGTAAGCTGCGGCCGTCGAAGCTTGGGAATGTTATTGAATATTACAATGACATTTTGTTGTATTTTCTTTTAAGTTTGTTTCTTGTTTGGTATTTCCCATTCACTAGAGGTGAAGTAGTTAGAAATCCATTTCACCTAATACGTTTATGCAAATAAATAAAAATTTGGAGATATCATTAAAATATATGACTATAAAAGATGGATTATTGTTCTTTTCGATTTTTTTACGTAGTAAGTACTTTGTGACATTTTTATATATTACGTAATCATAGAAGAAGTAGCAAGTGTCTCAATAAATAACGACATACGGGAGCAATGTCAGCTAAAGCCCGCCGATTGGTATCGGAAGTGAGGCGGGATGGTCGGGCGTGGAGGGGCGACTTCCGGGTTCCGGCCTACTGCCTACCTCATAACTCATCATCAGTACGCCGCGGGAGGCACCACTCACCCTCACGTGAACACAAAGAAAAATAAAGATTTGTGTGAATTATACCCTCTGTGTAAGCAAAGGGGAAAACATTGTAAGATATAAAAAATAAATCTTCCGACTTCTGCTGAGCCGAGGCACTGCATATTGTTTTTTCACATTTCGTTTTATATCTTGAGAAAACTTTGGGTGGAATTTATAGTATGTAAGCTTGGTGTATTGCTAATAGATTCCTCTGACCGCGGACATAATTAACAACAATATTTTACTGTTTAGATTTTGGGTTTGATTATAAGCTTGTTTACAGTCTTATCAGTTCTGTAGCGAAGGGATAACATTTTATACAGGTACCTTCACGAACAATAAGTAGATACATTTTCCTTTTTATTCTAATTACATATTTTTTTACGAATGCATTTTGTATCCTTCCAATTATAACTTCTTTTCACCATGAAAGAAACGGATACAGGCAGGAACCCAATAACTAGGTATCGCACAGTTAGGAAAATTGGTAAGGAGGGTATAAACATTAAATTCCGTTCTTGAGTTATTATATGTACCTACCTCTACTTAGTTTCGTCTACCTTATTGCATTCTAAATATACGAGAGTGAAGAAATATGCATTTAATAGGTATTTAAAATACAGTTACGCAGGGCTTATAAACAATCGACCTGGCCCCTAGAATCTACGTACTATCACACAGTAGACCAATATAAATATGTATAATAGCAGTCGTGAAAGATAGAACTTTTAAAATAAAAGGCTTGTTTGTCAACGGAACAGTACTGCAGAGGGCGTCCTATATCGTTATCACTTCCGGTCTTCTCATTCATATTCAGAACGTGCACAAAATACTTACAAAAGCACACGACACGTTAACGTTCTTACTAAAATAAGGTTTAATGGTTACTTGCCACCGGAAGCAGTGAGTATTCTGCATCACTACAATTGTTCGTAAGACGAAAATCCATCAGTCAAGTTTAAATTGACTACCCTACTTCGGCGGGGTGGCGTGACGTAGGTACCTACTACCGCGCGTGTAGGTAACAGTGAAAACCAACAGCAAAACCGTGATGCGTGTAGTACGAAAATGTTCATAAAATCTTTTTTCATTCCTTCAAGGTTACGCTTTATATCTTCCAAATTTTGCCAAAAAAGAATAGTCGCTTTACAGCTCTGTTATACTGGAAGACAAGATAGATAGCGACTTGACGAGCTCAACTAGATTGGAGAGTATATTTTAGTCATGAATTAATATCTCATACCTACTGGCGGAATGGTGTGCTTATGGTCTGGAAGAATTTTGTTTTTTGGTAGACAGCTTTTGGCGATCGGCTGGTTCGGTAATGCCGCTTCAATTAAAGTTCGTACAAAATGCTGTTCTAATCTAGTAATCTATATATAAAAAAGTCATCAATATGTAAATTTTGAATTAGATTTGAAGTACGTAACTGTGTAAGTTTTTATGTAAGTAGTTCATTGAAGCGCGGTGCGAGATCGCGTGTCGCGCTCGCGATACGAGCCGTCAAAACACTTGTCCGATAACGGAACTCCGTGTGCGTCGCTCCCGACGGTATCTCTTCCGCTCGTTCACATTTGTATTCATACCACACGTTAAGCGCTTCAAAACTGTATCTAAACAGACGAGATAAAACTATTTAAATTGTAATCACTTCCGTAATTTAAACAAACTCTACACTTAGTAAGAAAAACTAAAAAAAAATGTTAAAAATTGATAATACCTACTAAAAAAAAACAAAAAAATTCTTCCCGGTTAGTTGTCGTAATCAAAAAAATAGTTTGGTGTTTTAAATATTTTAATTTATAAATTCATAGCTAAAAAAGGTTGAAAATAATTTTGTACCTTATGATCTGCTGCCATGAAAACTGCGCTGTGGAGAAAATTATATTTCTGTTATGAAAGTTAAATGTGCAGGGGATATTTGTTTTAGAGAATCCATACTTACTTACGTGTTACGCATTTATACCTAAGTACAGTTAAATTAAATAGTTTCATTAAAGCATGCGGTACTAACAATCATTAACGTTCCAAAATTAACATTTTTTCAAAGCTACTGTAATAAATTGGTGTCACATGTAGGTACTTGTAAAGTAATTGAAAATGTTTTCGTTTGTTGTTGTTTGTTCGTATACCTATTGCACTAATTTCAAAAGGTCCGGATATATACGCAATTGACAAAACGGAGACTGTAATTACCGACGAAGTTAATTTAAGTTGTTCGATATATATAATATGTACTTTATTACAAGTTAATTTTTATCGCAGAAAACGCTATCAATTGCTAGTTATACAGTGTATTTGAAATTGTTTCTATAAATGTCAGTCAGTAAGCAATAAACCATCATAAAGTCGAGACGTGTTTGTTTCCAACAGAGACTCAGCAACTGGGTCCAAA
Organism: Agara michaeli; assembly: GCA_018245675.1. Taxonomy (NCBI): domain Eukaryota; kingdom Metazoa; phylum Arthropoda; class Insecta; order Lepidoptera; family Hesperiidae; genus Agara; species Agara michaeli. The sequence continues at coordinate 5,656 of DWDX01005292.1, read as the reverse complement.
CCTTATTACCATTAACAGAAATTAATTATTGATGTATTTTGTAAATAAATGAATATGTAGATAGCTATGTAACAAAGCGTAATTCACAAAAATGTACTCTTCCTGTGTTCTATGGTGCTTAATTTATTTTAGATTTCAGTGCCAATTATTTATGTTGCCGTAAAAGCATCGCATCGCGGCTAGGATCAAAAGGCCCTGTATTGATTTTTTATGTGTCATTCGTTTGTCCATGTTTATCCATATATACTCGCAGGTGTTCCTTTAAGTTGAAAAGTCTCGTTACTTCGCTCAGAAAGATTGTTTTTGCAACAGTTCAGTTCAAGTTTACAGTGCCTGCTGTACTGCTTTAATCAAATATTTCGAATTGCCCATGCAACAAGCTTCCCAGTAAAAAGCCCGACGCACACAGTAGGGTAGTTTTCATTGAAGCACCTGAACAGCTTGAGGTAAACAATGTCCCGGTCTCTCAATGAGTCAAGTACATATCTAAAATAGGTATTTCTTGTGCAAAAAAGATTACTTCGAGTTTCATTCGTTAGTTAGTTACACGAATCGAGTGTTAAACCAGTTTCTTGTACAGGCCGGTCAATTCATGTTTTTCATTCATTACTTAAACAATATAATGACGTAAGTTATGTCAGTTTAAATAATATTACACAATTTTAAAGGTTAGTTAATAGTTTTTCATTTTATTTTATCGTGTTATAACAACGCGCATAGTTGAGTATCGACTAGGTGTACATCTAATCGATACTCAACTGTAATCTGTAAGAAGTAATTTCAATTAATTTCGTTTAAAATGCTTCAACCCGCCGTCCTCGCAAAGTTATCCGCAATCTCATTTGCCAAACTCTTATTACAAAAACTTATCTGGAGAATGATATCGAGTTATCGTGTAACGATATGTTGATGTTAACTGTATAAGCTTTTTGCTACCGTTTATCGGTCTGATATAAAACACTTATCTTTTATAATTTACCGATTCTAATAAATAAAGATTTCAGCCTTTACAGAAAGGGTCCAGTCGAAAAACGACCGCCCGGGTTGCATGCATTAGAATTCCGACTCTATTGTATTTTATCATACATTCTTTTTTGCACCTCGCCCGAATATATTTGCAATTTTAGTTCAACGGATTTATCATGAAGGTTTTTGCGTTACTTTGACTGTCTTTTCATTGGATTGATTCTTTCGGATATAGGTTCCTATGATAATAGAAATGAGCTTTTAAGTCGCTTGATGACCGCTTTATGATGCGAGTTTCTCCCAGTACGGAAGGATATAAATTAGCCAAGAATTTCTTGTGGCGCCTTTCCGCGTTTTTGGCTTATTAGACAATCAGTCTGGTGCCTAAGAGGATGATGAGTGGAGAACCGAGACTAGCATTGGTATACAATTTAAATTATTTATTCTTTTTCTTTTGTATTTCCTTTACGCTCTATACTCGGTAGAAAAAAATGGTATTAGTAATCCTATCGGGCATCTTATCACACAGCTGTGTTCATTGTAAACATTAAAAAATAGTATGAAATTGACGTGTCAGTATGCGTGTGGCGCCATCTCTTATTTAATTGAGTAAAATAGCTGTAACTATAACGACAGAATATTAATATACGTAGTAGGTAATTACAATTTAGTGTTTGTTGACGTTATTATTAGTAAAGTTAGGAAAAGGATTTTATTGTGAAATTCCTGATGTTACAATTACGTATTATGTTGATAACTTTTAATGGCTATCTAACATTTATGTTCCAATATTCTTATAATGTAATTATTATTTCTGAACCGATAACATGGCTAATCCACTAACCTTATCGAAATGTAATTTGTTTTCAACCATACGAACAACATGATTTCGTAGCCATAAAGCATACAGTAACTTATTCAGTTGCTTGTTTATTACAGTCGGTGCATAAACAAAGGGTCCCTGGATGAGGGCCGCGTGGGGCGGGGCCAGGTGTCAGGCGCAGGCTGCAGATCTTATCTGGGCTGGGGATGCACAGCCACCCTATTTCGAACCCCACGTGTAAATGTGTCATTTTGTGTTGTATTTTTTTCTAATTTTCCTAAGCTTTTAGATACAGGTCCTGATTGCTATAGGTTGTCAATCAGTTAATTATCTATTACTTTTATGATTGTATTCTTTATTCTGGTTTAGGATTAATTATATATATGGTTCATAATACTGCATCGCAAGAAACCTTTAATCCACACATGTGTAATATGAATTCTTGAGTAGGTATAATATAGAACAAGCGTTCGTAACATTGACATCGTTGAGCATTACACACGATCTTTAGAGTCAAGCAACGTCGTGTGCAGTCGGCACTTGGATGGATGACCGCCAGGGGCCCGTTTTCACGAGAATTTCGCGCTTTGAGCGCGGTTCGATATGTAACAATCGTCAAGCCTTATCGGAAGCCTTAACAGGTTTAAAAGCATCCGAAAACGGCTTAACTACTGACTACTTAATTTGCATTACGGAACCTTGTATCTAATCTATGACTTCCTCAGATGTAATAGACTCGTGCTTCACTGTGACCTGTACCTAAATAGGTTGCGGGCACGGTATAGAAAAATGTAGTTAAAATTTCCCTGGAGTATCTTTACGAAAATCGGTATATTCGTCCCGTCGAACAACTTCATTCATCACAAAACTTCAAAAGGTAATGTAAAATTTTATTACTTACTAGCTTTTGTCCGCGACTTCGTCCGCGCGGAATACTGACTACGGGCAGCATTTTAATTTCCTAGGATACTTTTATTGCGATAGACAGTATTCCACACGGACGAAGTCGCGGGCAAAAGCTAGTATAGCCTATATTGATCAGTGATGGTGTAGCATTCAAATGGTGAAAGAATTTTTGAAATCGGTCCAGTAGTTTTTGAGCCTATTCGTTACATACACTCACACACACACGAAATCTTTCCTCTTTATAATATTGGTATAGATGTCTCTCACGAACACATGTTGTTCATACATAATTATTATCATCATCCCCGTTATTAAGGTCCATTATAACGTTTAAACAAATTACTTTCAAGAGCACTTAGGAAAATTAAAATAAAATAGCCCACTGACAGGTTAGGAGTGAGACGTCGCGTTGTTGTAAAAAGAAGAAACGTTACAAAAAGACTGAGCAACTTGAAGAATTTTTTAATTAGAAAGTAATTACTTTTCTCTTTTGTTCGGAAGGAGAAAGCGTTTTTTGCAGGAAAGTGTGGAAGCATCGTCAGTATCTCGATGCGCTGGTTTTAGGCGGCTTTCGATTCTTGTTGCTTTGATGTAGAACGGTGAATGGAAGCGATGATTCAATGTTATCTAGGCACACGGCAGTGCGTCAGGCCATAGTTCCCCCCTCCGCATGCAGTCCTGTATGTTCAGACGAGACGTTTTAGCGTACTTTCCCGTATCATAACTTCATTTAACTATCCACGCGAAGGATATGATATAGAAATTCACATAAGTAAGTCCCTGTGATAAAATTAAGAAAGTCAATGCGTATGTGTGTTCGTAGTATGTCTTGCGTAATATGTAAACGATAGTCGTGTATATCAATCGGGGTTTTAAATAGCCGCGCTTTTAACAATTGCTCGATACCGTAACTGTGTAGTGTATAGCTACGTTTTATTCGTTGTAATAAATTCGTTTTTTAAATGGCAACCAACTCGCATACTGTCACCGATGACGTAACCGTGATCCAGTTATGGATGGTGTACATTTAAAATACGAAATTAAAATGCAGGAAGCTATTTAACACAACCTGTAATAAGAGATTTTTTTTTAACCAGTATTAGCTTATATTTAATTACTATACATATATTTTATTATTTCGGAGTATTACTTTGTTTCTGAACTGAACATTTAAGATATGACGGCTGTCAGTCGTTCAATCACGCGTTTCGGCGGGAAACCACAACAGAGACGCCATTCAGATTTGAAGCGTTGGACCATTGGCCTAATATTGATGGTAATGGTAGTAAGCGAGGACTGTTTGAGTTTGTTCACCATTTTGTAAATACAAGTTTATATTGTTAAATGATATACTTTCTGTAAAATTATAGAGTGATCTGTGTTCCTAATGTGTTGAATTTGCAAATATATGTATTTGTTATAAAACGATTGGCCTATTTGTTACGAGACCCCGCATTCTGAACTGGTATTAAGGAAATTTGTACGTAGACGCAATAATAATAAAATATTTTTACATTTGCTCTTCACAAAGATAGTCGTATTTTGTCGCCTTTGTGAGAGGCTAGAGTACGTACTAGGGCAACCTATATGACAGTTCTTTGGGGTATTTTCTCAGGATTATAATTATACAGATGGTTTATATTAGAGCACACATTGATTTTACGAGTATACAACAGTATCACATTGAGAAACATAATGAAATGCAAATACATCGAGGAAAGATATATAATGCAATGTACATAATTATGAAACCTCATGTTACACTGAATTTCAATCAATCTGTCATAAATAAACTCATACAATCAATCTATTTTTAAAAAGTCCCCAACGTCTATAATTAGAGTTACATAAAAATAAATTCACATGAATTCGCTTGTTACGCAAAATGGCGGCGTCAATTAAAATCGGCGAGCAAATATTTCCAGATCGAACTGACATTCAGCTTTTTTTGTTAAAGCTTTCCAAACACGGATATGTTGATGGGAATTTTATTCCAAAGCTGAAAATATGTATTTACCGACATGAACATTGTAGGTACGGTACGAAAATAATAAATTGGGATTCCAAGGCAATAATCGGATATGGGTATACATTTGTTTAAATCAATTATAATCTTGGTATTATCTGTGTTCTGGCTGGATCCTGACAATATAAAATAAACTTGTGCCTCTTCTGGTTTAAACTTTTAGACCAAACCAAAATAGTCCGGATTAATAAGTGGGGACAAATCGATACTTAAGCGTTAAGGTCGCCTTTTATGTGTGCTTTTATTCTTGTTTATATTTCTTTGTTTATAGTGCTGATCAGTATAGAATATTATATTGTATTATATTATAGTGGTCGTAGTTAATAAAACCGCAGATATAGAGACGTTTTTAAAGAGATAATCTTAAAAAAATCCCAAGTAAAGGATTGAGTGATAATATTTAAGGTTATAACAAACAGCTCACAATTTTCTCAATGCTAAGTATTGTTTGTAGACAGTTACAAATGTCGTAAATTTGTTACAAAGTAATAATAACACGAGAGAAGTAAGCTAAATGTCTATTTTCTGCTATTATTTGTCACATTAAGACAAACAATGTAAACAACTGCGCGCTCGAAGTTTACGACAAGAATACTTCAGACGCTCGAGTTAAGCAAATGACTATTACGCATTATTTATTTCGGTACATTTCTACACCGCCGATCAAATTGTTGACGCCTACTTTAAAGTTGCGTTTGCCTGAACACGAGCTTCTCGAATTTTATAATCTAACGAGCCGTTGCCCGCGGCTTCGCTCGCGTTAAGAACTTTCATCCCCTATTTTATCCCCTTGGGTGTAGACTTGATCAAAATCCTTCGTTAGCGGATGTCTACGTTATAACATCTAACTGCATGCCAAATTTCAGCCCGATCCGTCCAGTGGTTTGGGCTGTGCGTTGATAGATCACTTTGTCAGTCAGTCAGTCAGTCACCTT
>DWDX01005291.1:0-10659 GCA_018245675.1 Agara michaeli | reverse complement strand
ACACTCCTCTGCCTACCCCTTAGGGGATTACAGGCGTGACGTTACATTATTAACAAGAGACTTAGATGGTTTCGGCTACACTTGTTGTTTATTTATTTTTCATTTAGATTTAGTTACTGTTATTATTATTAATTCCTAACAGGAGTTTCGTGGTACACGTTTAACGTCATGTGATATATTTATCGCGGGTGAATATATAATATTTTATTTATTATTTATTGTAAGCTTATCTAAAATAGTTAATTATTAATCTAATTAGATTTAATCATTCTCCGTTCAGTTATTTCAGCTAAGTGACAATTAATTTAAATGAAAATTCATATCCCAAGCACCATATAATGTTTGAAAATGTAATTTGAGAAATCCAAATTTTCTTTTCATTTTTTCGATTTTGGCAGTCAATGTATTAAGCAATGAGTTACATATTTCATATACTTACGGAAACAGTCCAGCCGGTGTAACATAGACATCTGACTGACTGATATTTGCAATATTTATCAAATCTTTTGTAGATAACTGACTCGTCTTCCAATGTGATATTGCGTGTATAATTGCCATAATATTACTTAATGAAAATGTAAATTAATTATTTAATTAAAGCTTTAATCGTATTTATATTGAGCAATTATAGTCATAGGTATTATTCCTTATTTTGAGGTACTTATACTCGTACTTAGTATAAAGGGACTTACACATTAAGATATACTTAACATTGTTATTTTTTTGTTACGTTTGATAACAAATTAGATATTGTTCAATTTTTTTCAGTTGCATGTAATTTATTTATTTCATATTATTTTTTAAACTTTACGTTGTGTGCATTTTACGTACATTTGTATATTTTGTTTAATTTTAAATATCATTATCAAATAAAGCAATTTGTAGCGTTCAATTTTGTTCTTATTTTTGTTGTTTTTAACACTTTCGCCTAAGTTACTCTTTATTACATCAGCTATCTGACAGTGAAAGTCTCGTCAAAATCGGCCCAGCCGTTCCGGAGACTAGCCGGAACAAACAGACGGCCAAAAATTGTGAAAAATGTAATTTCGATATATGTACCGTGTACACACGGTTATTTTATTATAACAAACAGGCACTCCAATTTTATTTATTTGTATATATAAATAAGAAAAATGCCAGTTTGTCAGTTAAATAAAAGCCGATATAAATTCTCAATTATAATAACTATTCAACAATTACATTTAAGATCTTATGAGCAGTTCAATAACATTCTTGTCGTAATCGCGTAGCCGGGGACACCGGGGACTCTCGCACTGGAGATCGCCCCCCTTACCCAGTAGCCAGAATGTCTCCATCGCGCCCTTACCCTGGAAACAAACGTTACATAACTAACGGAGGATTAAACAGTACAATTGTTAGATCGTACTAATTCTGGTAACACACGAAATAATGAGGAGTAATATACAAATTAGTGGGGTGCGATTGGACCTGCGTAAGGAACGAAGGAACGCTTGCAGCATTTGTAGTACAACGAGCTTTTGCCCGCGGCTTCGCTCGCGTTAAGAACTTTCATCCCCTATTTTATCCCCTTGGCGGTAGAATTGATCAAAATCCTTTCTTAGCGGATGCCTACGTCATAACATCCTGCACCTGCATGCCAAATTTCAGCCCGATTCGTCCAGTGGTTTGGGCTGTGCGTTGATAGATCACTATATCAGTCAGTCAGTCAGTCAGTCACCTTTGAGTTATATATATTTAGATATAACACTGACACACATATATAATTACTTTACATCGGACAGTAATTAGTAGAACGATTTTGTTGAACATCGATAACCGCTGGTAAATTTTCCGTGCTTCGTTCTGAACGTTAAGTTGACGTTTAAAAACATTTAACAGGCGGATTGGCCATTGACCCCTGGTAGAGCAACTTGGTCTAGTATACTCCACGTATTTACGATTTGTGGCCCAACGTTGGGACGTAAAAACAAAGACGTTTGCCTCATTTTATTCCTATATGGAATAATCGGTGCCTTTGTACTCTTGTGTTCGTGTTCTTTTCCCTGTGAACTCTGTGTGTGTGTACATAAATAAATAAATAAATAAAAGAAAAAGAAAGATTGCAATTAACAAATCGATAAAGTTAACCATTGTGTCGACAGTATAGATGTAAAAAACAACAGAGATTCAACCAACAAATGAATACGGTTAACATGGCGTCGATAGTATAAAGATGTAGGTGAATCGACCTCGATGGGGAAGTCGGGCTGGTCGTTGTAGATGTCGAGGTAGACCCCGCCGACGGGCAGCAGCGGCTCGTGCGCGCCGTAGCGCACGGGCGGCACGAGCGGCGCGTCGTCGTCGAGCGGCGCGCGCGCGTCCCGCAGCAGCTCGCGCAGCTCGGCGCGCGTGCTGTTGTCCCACACCAGGTACGGCGTGCGCCAGTTCGACGTTAGCGTTTTCAGGAGCTGCGGATCGATTGCCACCGACGTTACATCGCCACTGACGCGGCAACATTAATACCGCAGCATTGTCAGCGATTGGCAAATGAACAACATTCAATGGAGTTATCTCATTATGATTTCGTGATATTCTTTCGATTTATATGTGGTTGCCTATAATTGTAAGAGCCGTTAAATCGCACCAACTAAGTATAATTAAATTATTGTTTATAAAGACTGCTACTTATGTTGGTGATCCAATAAATAAATAAATAAATATGTCATTTTGATATTTTAAAAATATATTCTTGACGAGATTTAAAAGAAATTATAAGATATGCCTGATCATTTTAAAATATCTAATAATTTGTATATACTAATTATTAAAATAAAATCTAGTACATATTCTTATGCAACTTAGCTTATATACAGAGGACCTGATAAGGGGAAAGTACAACAATTGCAAAAAGGAATTAATTAATGTTTGCAAGATTTTCGAACGGGAGACGGTCGTTCAACAAGTAAGCACAAGAGTGACGTCACCTCGTGCGGGTCCGGCAGCGCGAGCCGCTCGCACAGGTAGGGCGTGAGCAGCGCGTGCAGTGCTGCCTGCAGGCGGTCGTCGGCGGGGCCGGGCGGCGCGTGCGGCCCGTACAGCGCCGCCAGCGCGCGCACGCACTGCACCGCCAGCCGGTTGGCCACCTCCTGCACGCACACGCACCGCATCTTACTTACGACACGTCACTAGTGTATTATTACTACTGGCGCCTCCGGTCATCGGCACACCTAACAGGAAAGGGACCTACGCTTCTTTTGACACGACACGTGGCCACTGTTTGATGACCTTTTTTTCGTGAATCGATTGTCGATGTTTCAAACGACATGGCCTGGCGGTCGCCATTGCGGCATAGCTAATTTTAAGTGGTATGTTTGTGTAGAGAAATAACGAGCCCAGCACGCTATGTCCGCAGCTCGTCGAGCCACCTCGAGTGTCAGTCGGCACCTGTTTGCTGGCGCCGGGCTCGGCGTCCACTCCGGACTCGGTGAGCGTGTAGTCGTACTGCAGCGCGGGCGGCAGCAGCGCGGGCACGACGCCGGCGCCGGCCAGCTGCGCGCGGCACTGCGGGTCCGCCGCCAGCGCCTCCACCGCCTCCGCGCCCGCGCACGCCGTGTCGCCCAGCTTCTGCAGTTTACAAATCAATCCATTTACACATGTTTTGAAAAACCCGAAACGCCATTTTATATAGTTGTAGCATTTACTAGTGTAATTATACTTATTTAAGACATAATTGAACTATTAAATAAAATCATGTTCATATGATTGGTGATTGTTATTTTATATTTAAACACGTGTCGAGTTAAAATGTCTGTAGGGTAAGGAAGGGGGTGTCACGTACCGGCCGCCTGAGTAGCGGCACGATGTCGGCGGCGAGGTGCGGCAGCGCGGCGGCGGCGGCGCGGCAGGACGGGAAGCGCGCCGCCACGGCGAAGCAGCGCGCGCAGTGCGCGCACACGGCCGCCACCGCGCCGCCCGCCTCCGCGCCGCCCAGCACCGACACGCAGCGGGACAGCGCCTCTTGCAGCACCTACACCCACAATTGCACATGCTTTACTACTACTCATTACCATACTTACTACGACGCACTTGACAAGTTTTAAGATACGACTTTTAAATTGTATTCTATTTTAAAGATTTAGTAAAACCTTTTAGTAATATTCTTCATATATCGGTGCACATAGTATTGATTAAAAAAAAATGTATTGGACACCTCAACCTGGATACCGGTGATACTGTGCCAGGTGGTTGCGTTACGTGAGCGGTGGGTACCTGCAGGCCGCCCTCCCGACACAGCTCCTCGGCGTTGAGCGCGGAGCAGCGCACGGTGGCGTGCGCCAGCTCGCAGGCGGCCGGGAGCAGCGCGCCCGCGCCCTCGCGCTCCGAGAACAGCTGCTCCGCCTCCGTCTCCAGCCGCGCCGTGTGCAGCAGCTGGCTGTAGCCCGCGTACTTGTACGGCGCGAGCACTGCACGCACGATATTCAGCTTATAAATTTTCCACGCAAATCATTTCCAAGCAAAACAAAGCAATTTATGACTAAAAAAAGAGGGTTATAATATTTTTTTTCGAAGTAATGAAATAAATATTGTACCTCAACATTGTCTATTATTGTATTAAAAAATGCAAACTTTTGAATAGAAATGCACTTTCTTGAAAAACAAAATATTTTTTTATATTTTCTGTTTCACGCAGCATCTATAAATTTAAAAATTGATATAACTGATAGTACACACCTTCGGAATATCTCTGGAACAGAATAGTCTGCGTGCGCAGTATGAGCACGATGTTGTTCGTGTTGGGCCCGTCCCCGTTCCACACGTTCCGGCTGCACAGGAACTCGTACGCTTGGTTCACCGCTTCGAAACGTTCCTGGTGGACAAATTAGACAATACTCTTTTTTTATTCTACCGATATGTGCGTAAATAATCTTTCTGTACCAAGGTCGGTCTTCAATATTGGTATATTAACTTACACAATGCACTTTATAAACAAATAGATAAACAATAGGGATGTTTATGTTCTAGCGCTCATTCGTTGTCCTTCATCCCAACACCACACTTAGATCTTTTGCCGTTACCTTTATGAGGCAACAAGAAGCTTACGTTTAACTAAACCGGCCGCATCAGCCCAGGACTTGTACCTTTGATTGACCTATTGCACTAGTCCTTAGCGGCGTGAGGATTAACTGACATCTAACTTAAACAATTTGTGTGATAAACATTTCTATCTGTTCTATGTCTGTATGTAGCTGGTTGTGTTCTCACCCGTCCGTCGGGGTTCTTGTCCGGGTGGTACTGGTGAGCGAGGCGGTAGTAGGCCTTGCGCACGGCCGCCTCGTCGGGCGGCGCGCTGGCGGCGGCGGCGGTGAGCCCCAGCGCCGCGTACGCCTGCTCGCACGTCATGGACGCCGGCTTGCGCTCCACCTCGCGCCGCCACGCCTCCAGCACCGCCTTCAGCAGACCCACCTACAAACGATCCTCATTACACTATCAACAGTCATTATATATCTATCTGAGATCATTTGATTTTTAATTGTCAATTCTCAATTCGAATAACATTGTCATTCAATTGACATTTATTTTTATCATCATACTGGAATTTCCACATCTGATTGCTCAACATACTTTTTCCCATACAACGCACTACAGCACTGTGTCTGTAGCGAAAACAATTGTACCATCTGTAGTCAACTAGACGATAAGGCGAATACGGTTTTTACACTACACACAAGCTTTCTTTAGTCAACAAGTGTCTCCACAGAGGAGCGGCGGCGTACCGGGTCGGGCACGGGCCAGTCGGGGAAGCGCTGCACGTCGCACAGGTGGCGCAGGTAGAACATGTTGCAGAACAGCTCGCGCTGCAGCTGCGGGTAGCGCACTGCGGGGATGGCGAGGTAGGGGTAGCGCGCCGCCACGTGCGCGCGCAGCCGCGGCGTGAACTCGCCGATGTGCGCCGACACCTTCATGATCAGCATGCGTCTGTAGACGTAGCGGAACATTACTCGAGCATACGAAATGCCGTTATAATTTAAAAAATTAAATTAATGTAAGTAATAAAAAAAAAAATTAATTTAAGTAATTAAAAAAATAAAATTAATGTTGAACTAATAAAAATCAACTCAAAGTTTACGAAATTCTACCTCCAAAGCGAATTGCGGGGGCAGGGGCGGGACGAAGTCGCGGGCAAAAGCTAGTAATTATTATTATACCTCATCTCCGAATTCCAGATGGCCTCGGGTGTGTCCCATTCTCCAAGGAAGGTCTGCGCGAACTTCTCAGCTCCGTGGTTTTCTAAATAGCACACCATCGCTTCGGGCAACAATTGGCCCAATATGGACCGTTGCGTTATGTCTACTGTTGTCTACAAAAAAAAGTTGATTTCCAGTCAAAAAACGGTAATAACCAAGAAATTTTCACACAAATCAACCGAAAGATAACAGATAAAATATCAAATAGCCATTGCAATAACACTTGAATACATATCAAAGTCATATATAGTTTTAATTTAAAACCAAAGTTCAATGGGGGTCGCTCCAGAAAACTATTTAGTTTAATGATGTGCTATATTAAGCCTATAGGGTTTATTGCTAATATGCATTCAATAATAATATTTGTCACATAAAAAAACCTAATCCGAATGATTGAGTAACAAGTAACAATGTAACATACAGCAAACATCGAGGCAAAGTAATAGACAACGTTCTAAAAACCGTAGACATCTCTAACTACGGTCGTAACTAGAGCACACCATGATCTTTGAAGGACACGTTGATTCCATTCTTAGAGACGCAATTAACTGTTGTCTACAACTAATGAATCTATGTATGTAGACGAAGCATGTCAGGTTTGTAAGATGGGATGTTGTTGTTGTTGTTGTTGTTGTTGTTGTTGCATGAAACTCACTTGGTCAGATCTGAAGGCTTGCTTCATGTGTGTCAGCCTTAAAAATCTCGCAATCGGTAATAGATTCGAGCCCGTGTAGAGCAACATAAAGTAAAAAACACCGGTCAGGTACAATTTGGATATCTCCGGATTGTCTTGCATCACTTCGTACAACAGTGTTGCAACCTGTAACAGAATTGTATGCGATTAAAATCACATACAGGAAAATCACATAATGTAAGTTAATATAGGTACTATTATATGATTAATACAACAACAATTTTAGCACCAATGCCATAGACACAATCATAATTTTTATTCTCTATTGTATTTGACATATAATTGTCAGAAGGACAATTTAAATTTGCGCTGTCATGTCATAGAACACAAATTCAAATGATAACGGGATTGCTTTAACACTTCTGATTCATAATGGTACAAATTTAGATATTTTTCAATACAAAACTTTTAACAAAACGCTGAGACCAAGAACCTCATTGCACTTCTTTAAAAGAGAACTCCCGTAAACCCTTCGCTTTCTCCTATAGAAAAAAAATTAGGTGTACCTTTTCCACGAGAACAGGATCAAACGTGAGAAGCAGCTGGACAACGTGAGCCAAGCACGAAGGCTCCGAGAGCAACCGTTTGACGCGCGGAAGTGGTCTTATTATAGCATCCTCCTCGTCCCTGTAACATACGGGCTGATGTATTGGTTACATTTCTTCTGAGGAGATACCAATTGTTGGAGCAATTATGTGAGAAGTTTACCGGGGTCAGTGAATATCCATATAAGATATGTGTATGTATGAGAATGGTATGCGACCTGCTGGGGTAGTATCGGCAGCAGACCACGAGCAGGTCGAGCACGGTAGCCGCCAGCTCGGTCTCGGACAGAGCGGGCGCGCCGCGCGCCGCCAGCGCCCAGCGCAGCTGCGGCACGCCGCCCAACGCGCGCCAGCCCTCCATGCTGTTGGCCCAGCACTTCGTCTTGTTCGAGATCTCGCCGCTCTTGTACAGGTCCTTCAGCTGGTGGGAACGAAATGTACGGATCCTATTAAACTCGTGACCTCACAGGACCATAGCATTCCGCGACCAAAGAGCGCATAGACGTTTTATATCCCGTCGGGCGGGGTTGCGGACAAACGCTAGCCAAATATATACCGACCCCACCATCCCTATAGCTCTATTAGAGTCTGATTGCAGGTGTCCTTGACCGGGTCATTTGTTACCTTTTTAACCTGCTATCCTTATCCTATTACCCGTTTCCGCATAAAAAAAAGAAAATCACCTGCTGAAAACTGACGGGGCCCTTCCTCTGCACCTTATCGCCTTGCTCCAAGTTATAGTACCACTCGCGGTCTCCGTCGCCGGTTTGGGCCGGCCCTTCGATCACATTAGTCTGCGTTGGCACTACGGCCCTTGATGTATGCAAGTGAGCCAACGTCATTAGATCCACTAAAATCCTGTGGAGAAGATATGAAAACAAGTTATTATATTAGAAGTTATACATTAGAAGTTATTATACAAAAGATACGCTAAACTAAAACTGTTCTAATACAACATTTATATGAAATACAATTGCAACAGAATTAAAAATAGATACCACAATGAGTTCGACCTACCAATGATTACTTGATAAGTGCAGTTTGATGGATATATCTCAAAATAAAAAAATTTCATTACAGCATTCAATTGCTGTTTCTTGCACTAGTAGCTAATTTAGTTTTTTACTATTACTATAACGACGAAATGAGGTGAATGTAATCCTTTAAGACATTTGTATAATAGTCACTTTTTAGATTTCAGTCCCATCTTGATTTCGGACATTCGGACACCCAAATATGGCGGAAAGCCATTCCTACATTTATACTTTGAAAACTATAAAGACTTTTGTGGAGGATTATATTTATTTTGTCAATCAAAGACAATTGTTAAAGAAATTGTTTATATTATCACATTTAATACCTTATGCCATTCCATTCCAATATTTCACTGACATTCTTCTTATGCAAAATCAATTTAGCTAGAAATTGTACAAGCCTGTCCCTCTCCATTCTGTCTACGGTCTGCAAAAAAAATGCGACAGTTATCAATACAGCAACACATACCAATCAATATCGTAACTTTGTTCAACATATATGTATCCACAATTGATTGGCCTCGTTGTCGAGAGGTTGAGTGCCCTGGACGGCGAATGCGGAGGTAGCGGGTTCGACTCGCACACAGGACAAACGTTTGTGTGATGAGCACATTTGTTTGTTTTGTGTCTGAGTGTAATAAAAATATATAATTTAAGTATTATATTGTATATATAATGTATGTTTATCAGCTGTCCGGTTACCATATCACAAGTATTAGTTTATTGAGAATCAGTGATCCATGTGTGGAATTGGCCAGAGTTATTATTATTATTTTTTTTCATTTATTTTGTACACACAAACACATTACAGGAACAATTAGAATGTAAAAATAGTACAAGAGCACAACTTATTCCTATTGAAGTTTCTTCCAGTGTGCCCGCAACTGGACAGTTGATAAGATTAGTCGAACACAGTGTGCACATCGTTTTAAGATACTAAGTACATGTATGAAATAAAAGTTATTATTATTATTAGAAATGTAACTTACGCGGTCCAACATTTGCACTATATACTTGGTGTCCGCGAACGGTCCTATGTCCTCGTAATATCTCCCGTACACTATCGTCATCGCCTGCAAACACATGCACTTCATCTCCACCTTTGGCGTCGACAGAAACCGATGGTACAGATCGTTGAAAAACTCGTATCTGAAACAATTACATATAAAAATTCACATGTACGCACTGGCTACGGTCCTACGTGATCCGGTGTCCTTCCATAGGCACCGTGGCTCCTTTCGAAGGTTCACCCCTCCCGACTCCGTTACCAGAATAAAAATAAATTGTAAGAATAGTGAATTCTACCAATCCGCACTTGGCATGCGCGGTCGCATATGGCCTAAATCCCTCTCGCTATGAGAGGAGACCCGGTCCAGCTGTAGACCCACCAATGAAACAGGTGGGAAAAAGAAACAAATAAAGAATAGCGTGCGCGACTTACGACTTGCGGATGGGGCTGTCGTCGCGGTCGCGCTGCTCGAGCAGCACGCGCAGGTAGTAGTCGCCGATCTTGACCTCGCCCTGCAGGCAGTGGTAGTGCAGCTCCAGCTCGGCGTGGTTCCACGACGTGAGCGCGCCGCCCGCCGCCTCGCGCTCGGCGCTGAACGCACGCACCTCGCCCTCCAGCGCGCTGCGCAGCTCCTCGCGCGTCTGCGCACGCGCACCACAATTATCAAGTACAGCTCAATTGAAAAGTATTTCTAACATTCCTGCCCGCAAATATTTACATTACATTAATTAAAAATAGTTGTCATTGTATTAATGTCCTTCCTCAATCCGAATAGTATGTCAATGAACGAATCATGACACACTTAAGAAAACGAGTGTATACTCACGGTATGGTTCCAAATCAAGTTAGGCAGGGCATGGTCCCGACCGAACTGGTAGTAGAACAGCGGCCAATTGGCGGTGGACTTTAGCCGCTCGCGTCGTCTCCGCAACACCACCGGTCTGTTCTGCAGTTCTTTGCGCTGGTCCGGGGCGCGGGTCTTCTGGGCCCAGTGCTGCAGCGCTAGGGAAGCATAGTGCTGGAAACAAATATTGAAAAACTATATAGACTGCCTATATAGTCCTGGGTTCAAATCCCGGGTTGGGTACTGTTGATTTTTCTAATTTGGAATTTCTAGCAGTGACTCAGAGTCTGGATGTGTGTCACCACCTATTTCATTGTGGGACTCAAA
>DWDX01005290.1:0-10659 GCA_018245675.1 Agara michaeli | reverse complement strand
GACAGACAGACAGACAGACAGACAGACAGACAGACAGACAGAGTTACTTTCGCTTTTATAATATTAGTATGGATATATTGATAGGCGTTATAAATGTTACGTTCGCTAGACTTAGTTTCGTAGTTCTTTTAGAAGTAGTATATAAGCATTACCGCTCCAATTCCGTATAATAGTGAGGCGAGTACCTTAAACTTTGTTTTCGTGTCGAAGCCACTACACTCGAGAGTTTCATGGTAATTGAATGGAATGGATGTTTCTTTTAAAGCTTGGTCCTTGAGGTGACTGAGAAGCAATTTGATAATGAAATCTCTTTGGACACGAGGAATGCGGTGACTCAAACCTCCAGAGAATTTCATTTAGTTCACTGAAAACGTTCCCGAGCTAGACTTCAATTAACTTGGCAACGTCGTGGAAAATTAAATAAATTTTAAAAGGAGTTATAATTTATGTAATGTTTAGTATACTATATTAAATAACAGAGATATTTGGCACTCGGCGCTTTCTGCCTACCCCGTTAGGGACCTGGCGTGACGGTATTTTGTTGTTGTTTATTAAATAACATAAACAGCACGTTCATTTCACCAAAAAATAGAATTATAAGTCCCATTGTCCGACAGACCGTCCACCTTTTGTTAACAACAATAAAGATTAAATAATAAACCGTTTCAACTAAACCCTCTGTAGCAACGACATATTTATTATCTTTTTGCGAAATCCCATTTGAAGTAGATAATGGACTTTTACGTCTGCACTGACCTTGCTTTGTTGTTGGAATAGGTTGGCGTGAGCGTGTGGCCCAGGGTACATAGACCTGCAAAGATTGAGCACACAAACAACCTTTAAACCCTTGATTAAAATACTTTTACAATATAGGCGGTTCGACATAAAGTTTGCTTGCTATTTAAGCGATAGAAATATTTATTACAAACACAAAACAAATTGCCCCACGCTGTAAGTAATGATCATAAACACCTAGTTGATAGCGTGACGTGACAGAGGCTGCGTGACGTGACAGAGACTGCGTGACGTGACGAAAATCGCGTCGACGTGACAAAGCGATCGCTGTACGCATAACGTAAGAGAATAAACGGAACATCAATATTGTCATTATGAAACGACGTGATAAGAAGGGTGGTGTTTCGATCGCATTTATTATAGAAATGGCATCGTTATTCCGAATCACTCAAACCGGTTTTCTGTGACGTGCGTCGTATGTTCTTTGCAACATAATGTTCGTAAAAGATAAACTAAGCAAGCGAGACAAAGTATGAGTAAAACATTATATTATAACTAAAGCGACACTGGTACAATAGGTATACCACAGCCACTGGGCGATCTATTAAAATTATCATAACTATAAGATCTATAAAATCTCTGTTCCAAATTGTTTTTATTACAATTTTCAAATTATTCCCTTTCTTTATTGGAGTGCTTTTGACACATTTTTATGATTATACGCTTTGTTGCAGTGTACCTTTGTTATTTACAATCTCTTTAACTCTAAATGTTTGTTCTCGATAATTTTACGAATATTGTAAAGACAGCAACTCCCGACTTGCTAAATGTGATAGTTTTCGCAATTATGTTTCAGGAACTCTAGCAATCCTTGCAATCTAAAAAAATATTGTTTCTGTCGCAATGCAGCTGTAACTCTTTGGTGTAAAGGATACCGTTAGCAATATGCATTGAGTACATAAGACCAATTTATCATTTATCAATGCTCCAATCGCCTACGTATACGTATACATGAGGTGTAACCTTACTGATGTCACAGTTTTTTTGCTACTTTTATAACGGAGTAACACACTAAAGTGTGAGCAAATACGAAAAGCAAAACACTGGAAACAATTTAGATTTGCGCATCTGTATCGCAAACATCTAATCAGTGCAAACGGAGAGGCGTTCGGGCGTAGCGCTCGACAGGCAGACAGAACGCACGCTGCACGCCGCTCCAATGAAATGCGTGCAATAAATCTTAAAATCTGGGTACATCCAAACCTAGTTAGTGGGCAAGCGCGAACCGCGATAACAACTACCGTCGACAACTTTTTTAAATAATATCTTAGGACTTAACCAGACGGCCGATAGACGATGTACCTATACAAACATTTTACATCCAAACGCATAGCAAACGCTCGTGATAGTCACACATATGTTTGTCCTGGCTAGGAGTCGAACCGACGACCCGCGGCTTAACAGATTTACTAATCGTTGCACTAACGGGTACCCAATGATTGCAAGCAGATATAATATTCACGGGCACCACGCGACACTGAAATAGTTTTATTACTTGGACACATTGTATTCGTGTCGAACGAAACAATAATTTGAACAGCATACGAACGCGAGAGCCACGCCCGCTTGCCCGCGGCACAATTGCAAATCAAGCATGCTTAGTCAAATGTCCGACTAAATCAGTTTACATTTGGACCGACTGAACACACGAATGCGACTATAAATTCATTAACACTTATTTAGTCGGATGCGATTGGATTTCAATCGTTGTATTTAATGATGCAAATTGCCATGAATTATCGATAAATTTGCATGATTGAATATTAAAGCAACACGCATCCTGAATGTGATAAAAATCTGTGCAGCACTTTGACTAACGTGGTAAATTATTGCTTTATCTCTATTCATTCCGAATAGAGGATCCATAGTAATATGTGTAAGTGTTTCCAGGTTACCGACACACACTAGTAACTTCTGAACGCCAAAACTAGGCATGTCGGCTGAAGATAAGGAATGTTTTAGATGATTCAGCTAAATATAATACATATTTGTAGATTACTGCTAGGTTATGATCGTAATATGAACAAGAGTGGAATGTTTATCTATATTTTTTTATGTGCAGAGACTAAAAAACTAGCAGGCAGGAGTCCCAAATGGCGTCTGCCGTCCAAGGAGATGCAACCAACGTCTAATGTGGCTATTAGTGTGTTAGTGAATTAGTTCAATTAGTAATTGGTGTTAAGAAGAATATTAGCTCTTCCCAGTTGAGAATCAGACCACGTGTAAGTAGTCACAAGATATTATGCTGTTATTGTCAAGAGTCTAGGCGTATCTCTCGTAAACGGAATTTCTCGAAAACCCCCCAAAGCCTTAGAAGAGTTATACCGTCTAAGTGAGTGTTAATCGTCGCCGGTTTTTTTGGCGGCGGGCGATCGCGGAATAACAATTAATCGAGTCATTAGCCGACAATGGCTGGCAAAATTAGCGGCCGTCAAAATTGAATCTGGAAACTTTCGGCTATCATCTCTACCGGGTTTAATTGGCGCGTCGATTTAAGGGGTGGATGAGTTACAAAAATACGAGATATTTTCTTATTATTTTTCGTAACGATGATGATGATATGATGATTTCGTAACGAAGATAGACCTTTCTAATAAGAAAACGAGGTGTAACAAAAAATTGTAAAGAAAATAATCTTGGATTGTAATAATTTTATCAGATAAATACCATACAAGTTACATACTCGTACAATAGAGAGTCGAGATTAAACGTATCAAATATTTATTTTCTTTGTATGATATTAGGAAGGAAGATAATTTTAAAAGATAAAGATAATTTATTGTGAAAAAATAAATCGCAATTAAAGTAGAGTTGAAAGGCAAACAGAGTGAAACTTAAAAGGATTGCTGTTAGCCTTTCAATTTGAGACAAACAATAAAGAAAAGTTATTTTTCATTCAGCGCTGAATATACGAATAAAGCCCGTCTAAGTTAGTTATTCGTCTGTTGTGAAAGTGACAACTTAACTGGCGTTTGTCTTCGACTAAATAATCATATTTACGCTCTTATTCAAAGCGCGTAAGGCTGCGTACACATTTGCAATTTGTCTCAACAGTCGTCGCTTGTTAACAGCTGTGCGACCATCTGACCACCTATTGGACAGAGACCGTTCCATAACATGTTGAAACATGTTTAACGATGTTGAATATATTCAAGATTGTTGCCTGTAAACTGAAAACTCAAAAACTTTTATTTTATAAAAGCATATTAAGCGCGTTCTGTTTTTATGCATCTACAGCATTAAGAGAACGTGAACAGGGTTTAGCCTCAACAACGTACTAAGCAGTAATTGAAGAGGTATCGCCTGTCGGGTATTTGTCTTTGTCTTTGTCTTTGTCTTTGTCTTTGTCTTTGTCTTTGTCTTTGTCTTTGTCGTCATTCACAATTGCTTGATGAGTGATATTTTAATTACTATGCGAAGAATGAAACGTTAAACGAAGAGAAATAAATTCTAAATTGTCACTTACCCGTCGTTGAAATTGCCTTCTAAATGAAATCAGGCGCTTAAACATTGTAATCGATACAGTGACATTCGTATGGGTGAGCTAATACTCATATCGTGTAGATATGCGTTATTGTAAAGTCAAAATGTTTTCTATTATTGATACCACGTGCCCTCAAGAGTACACATTGAAGTAGGTACCTACATAAAAATATAAAATCCAGATTAAATTAAAATCGTTAAACTGATCATAAATTACATACCTACACTTCATTTACGCATTCGAATACCAATTCCAAATTCAAATTCAAATCTTTCAGTTTGTCATAAGTTAAAATACATACATTTAATTTTTGCCTTCAAATACAAATTCAAATTTAAATCTTTAAAATCATCTTAAGCTTCAATATATGCCAAATTACGCGAAACGCGTCCGCTACTAGCGGGAGGGGGCACTGTTTATTAGCGAGTTTGTTTTGCAGTTTTGAAACACAAACATTGAGGTTTGTGTTGCGAAAATTGTTAATTACGATTAAGGACAGAAATAATGCGAGCGTTAGTGAGAAAATGGAACTGAGTTGCTTAGTTTGTAGATGATTCGGAAGGGTTGCGAACGCCGTGTTAGCGGCGTCTGCACAGTGTAGCCCGCTTAACGTCTCCGAGGGCCAGAGGGTAGGGTGGGGCCTTTTGTATCGAAATCAGGGACGTTCCTATTAATTATTCGTTAGGACCGGCCCTCGTTTCCATCGTGTCGCCGAACATTTGTTTACAAGCCCCCGAATACTTTGAAGACAAATAATGTTGCGATATATAATTATTTTATGATGTAACTTTGGGAATAACTGGGGCGAGTGTTTGGGGTCAATTGGCGCGAGCGCTTTTCTGGACTATTTTGTGGAGGCCGAGTAATTTATTGTTAATGCGTTAACAGTGATTTTGTAGAAAAACATTTTGTAGAGTAGATAATTCCTCATAAAGGATAGATTAGAACCTATTATTTCCGGCAGCACGATCCAAACCGTAGACTACAACAGTGACTAGTGTTAAATATAAATAAAATTGAAGTGTCTGTCTGTGATTTCAAAACAACTGTGTTTTCCTAAAAGCCTATAATTTTGCCTAAAGGTTTGTCCGTCTGTCTTTCGGTCTTTCTGTTTGTCCGAGCTTATCTCTGTCCTGAACCGATTTTGATGGGACTTTAAGGGAAAGATAGAGGAGCCCATAGGGCAACATATAGGCTACTTTTTATCCCGAATTCCCACGGAATCGGGACTTACGCGAGTAACACTGCGGGAGACAGCTAGTTATACAATAATTACAATAGATACAAATCAGTGATTACGTATGCGTTGTTATTAATTAATAGTCGCCAGTAATAATTAGCTCAAAGCGCTGCCGAGCTGATGATCAACAGCCACTAACCTTATTAATTACCGATACATTTGATTAACCACACTCGACGTGTTGCAACCTGTTATTACTGCTTGGTCGGTCCATCGGTTACTGCGCCTCGTTGCTGATCCGAGTGTTCTGGGTTCGATTCCCACTCACTATCAATATATAAATAACGAGCACGGTTTTCCGAATTTCCAATATCGAATGATTAATGACCTTGAATTCTATATAAAGGCATATTGTACTGTCTCCGTGCATAATTATCGTTTTTGATATATCAGCACCTATATATGCCATTAGCGCTTCGTTATTAGCAATTTCATACAGGTCCCATTTGAGGAATATTACTTCAATATGCTCATCTCCATTATTTCCGTCCGCACAGCGACACCTAGTGATAGAACCACGGATTAACTCAGCCACAATCAGAGCGAGCTCGTTAAGCCATAATTCGATCACCAACTGCTCACTAATCACCCTTTCATTTACATACAATTCATTTGTTTCACTCCGCGACAGCGTAGCGCTCTCAATTTGACGCCCGATTGTTTGACTGCGCCATTTTAGTGGCCCCTTGATTATGTTCGTGTCACATGATGTCAAACATGCGGCACCTACAGTGTCTAAATGTTAATGAAAATACGATTTGTTGTAATACAAATCATTTTAAACTCTGTACAGTCTCTTAAAAACAAGGCTCCCTTCTACAAAGTCTCTTGTCCGAATTTGGACAGTAAAAGTAGACGCAGTCGTGATGATCACTCGCACTCGTGTTAAACTACTAAATTTACACCTAAACGAATACAAGAAACGAACATAGTATTTCTAAGTAGCTTTTTTTCTGCAGCTCATAAGTCGGTCCGTAATTTTAATCCCTTTTGCATTTCATACATAAACATTTCGTTATGCCTAAACAAACGAATCGACGAAAATCCTAAAAATTATCGCCGTGCATTGTTTGCATACTGTTTCATCCCTCGCACGGGTTTTCACATATTTACAATTTATTGACACAGTTTATTCACCTATTACGTGACATGTCCCTACTGAAATCTTTCAGCGAAGAAATCATACCGTTGTTAAATAATGACACAGCTTAACACACGTAAGAGGAATAAAGAAACGAAAATGCTATTTAATTTCTTGAAGGCAAAGAGCGACAAAGTTGCGTTCATATAATAAATTATTTGAGGAGTCGTCTCAAAATGGAGGAACCGACATAAATTTCCCGCGGCGCGCGGCTGCAGGGTGCAAAAACAGTCCCATACATTTTTCACGCCATCAAGCAACAAGGGCAGGCCGTGGGCAATCCTGATAAGAGCTATATTGATGGGCGCGCCCGTGACGGATTTGACTCGCACCAGCGGAAACGACCTAGTGTTTATTTTTATCCGATAAATTTTTATAATACTTCAATTTTCTAATGTTTTCGCTATTGCCCCGATTCATTTGGGACTACCCCTCTCAGTAATTCGCCACACCGTACGATTCTGGTTTGTGTCGGCGTTTATATTTGCGACTTTGAAATATTTTAATAACATGCACCAGGTCGGTAGTAAGCGTACACGTTTTCTTTCCTCTTCTCATCGAGGAAAATGGCGACTCCGTTTTTTTTTTAATGCGTATAAGTGACACAACCATTGCCGAGACCGCGCTGTGTGTCCAAATAATATAATAGTTTAGAATAGAATATTTGTTTTATCATGATACCACTAAGTTACAGGAAAAGTTAAAGTACAAAATATACAATAACAATTAAAAGAAGCACACATGAATAAGACAAACAAAAATCACGAAATCATATCGATTAAACACTTACCTACTTCTTTAATAATTCTCTATTGAAGACCCTCATGTCCTAGCGCATTCGAAAAACTGGAAGGCTATTGCAATGTTCGCACGTTCGTGGTATAAACCTGCCACGTTCATACATGGAACTAATGTTACTTTAAAAACAAGTAGCATTCGCATTATAGACTATTTGGTTGTATTTATAATGTGCATTAAAATATTTATAATTTTACATTTACGACGATATCAGACGTTTTTGGTAGTTACATTAGCGTGCAGAGAACGTAGCCTATTTATTATACATTTATGTTTACATGGGATTTTATTATTTTAAAAGCAGTCAAGATGCAAGAAGCAACGTTTGCTGAAATTTGCCTTTAGGCTCTGCACAGTGCAGAAATATTGTCACATATCTTTCAAAACACATTAGCAAAAGTCTCACAACGTGTTTTTCTAAGTATAAAATTAATTACAATAAGATCTTCTCCAACATGTTAATGTAATTGTTACTCAATTTTGCATACTTAGTTACAACTTATATGAATCAGGATAAATGCGGTTTTTATATAAAAAGACCATTAAACATTATAGTAACAATATTGACAAGCAACGCTTCGAGGAAAATAGAGCGATTGAAATAATACTTAAATTATTTAAAGGCTCTCTCCATCCTCTCTAAGCTGAGGATAATTGTAGTAGTCTCCGACAATCAGTTGGCGAAGTTTAAAGAATGGTCGCAATCGTCTCGGCGCGAGGGTTACAGTGCACCAATTAAACTTGTGGATCTCTGGCCCGCCGTCGTCAGCGGGCTATTACGTCATAAGGCCGCACCGACGCCATGTCACCTCGGAATCGAAAAATGACAACACTATGGAATTGTAGTCACATAATAGTCTAATAAGCGTAAGTAGAAATGATAGTCATCAGACAACAAATGTTTTTGTTTGCGTATTTCACGCGGTAACGACAATTTCCCGTTTATAAATTATTATTATAACGCTTGCATTTATGCGCTTTGGTTTAAGCCGTAAATAAATGTTTCTTTCTATTTGGTGTAGTTCTAACTCCTGGGGCGGTTGGTGTTTACCACGTCATCATCACCGTAAGCTGTCATCGGTTTAGTGCTGTATAAAAGAATCTAACAAGGCGCAACACTGAGCCTCGTATTGGTTTTAATTAACATATATGTATGTATTAAAGAATTACCTAAAAAAATTATACGCTAAATTACTGGAAGTAAAAAAGCATAGTTTTTTGTTTAACCTAAAACAAGATTCATAAAACACACTTTAGTCGCCTCTGGCTCGTTCATTTTTTTATATATTGTCTATTTGTACAAGTGCGACATATAAATGATAGCCGTATGTATGCTCGTAAAAAATATTTGTATTTTAGAATTTAATCTCTGAAAATATTTGTATCGACTAACAAAGAATGACCTTTCATGTTGCGCTTCACAAAGCGCTTTTCATTTGTTATAATATACACGATTCCATACCAAATAAATTGTGAAAAAAAGATAAAAAAGGCTTTTTTGTGTTATTCGTTTTAAGTTCATGCGATATAAATTTACGAACAAAATTAAGTGAATAGAAATTTGGAAAGGTAAACTGCTCGCCACAGATGACTATCGCATGATAACAATCATAAAGCCTCGTTGGATACCTTCAGATAACAGGTTTTTTTAAACTTGTCTCTGATACAAGAGCCTACTAAGATCTACGAACCAATTTGGATCTCATTTGCAATTGCATGTATTCAGATATTTTTGATACTGAATGTATGATCAAACTTAAATCCAAGCTATCGATTACATTTAGTCCAGAATAGGGCCCCAAGCGGGAGGCGGGTGCGGCTAATACGACAGAATCACTCCCGTTTTTACTGTTATCCTTGGATCTGAATTGAACACTAAGTCCCCGGAATTTAACCCCAACTCTCTGAACCCCTGATTACAAACTTGAAATTAGAGTCTTGTAGAGATTACCGCCAGATCTTCGAGAATTAGTAAGACGTTTACGATTTCGAAACAGCTGTTGTATTCAATTATTGTTTGCCATTTATGAATCCATAGCACGAGTGCTTTTAAAATAAAGGCAGAAAGTTGCATTAAGATTTCCATTATTCTCCTTCCTCCATGGGATGCAACAACCTCACACTTTTTATTAACAGAATAAAGCGGCGACGAATAACAAATGCGCAGTTATGATCTCTTTCTTAATATTATAAATAAAACGCACACTTTGGCTCTTTGGTTTTAAAGAATGTTACGCGCACGTATAGCATATAAAATACTTTAAAAACAAAGTACATACCATTTGGTTCAAATTAAAATAATAACTAACAAAATAGTTATAACAGTATATAATAATAACAATGATATACACAGATGTAAATAATAGTAATAAAATGCGACGATAAAACTGAATGCATTGCAGAAATAAGGAGTTTACTACTTTTCAACAAAACGTGTGAAGCAGACAAAGTTGTATGTGGAGCGGGAGATTCCGGACTGCAAATAAAAAGGTAGCGCCTTGCAGTTTCCAAGTTGGGAGTTTTTAACGATCATACTGTATATCGAGTGGCGTGTTATACATATATCATTCTCGTCGTTTTTCGTGGCATTTTGTTTACACGTCCAGATCCGAGATATTGAGTACGTTTGCGTTAAGAATATAAAAGAAGATGAGTAGGAGAGAGATTAATCTGTAAATAGAAATGTATAACATCAAAATTATTAAGTTATTAAACGCGACCGATGTCCTAAGACAATTAGCGTTGTTTGTGTAAAAGGTCGACATTGTGTGGCAAAGTAGAGTTCTACAATTGTAAATTAAATCAACATATGAATTTCTGTATTACTATTTTTCTATTTATATATTACAGAATGCATTGTTGACAAATTGTGACTCGTTACGGTCTGGCCCTATACAAATTTGCTATTTAGTCTATTGCGTGTTCGTTGCAATTTTTTTTAAATAAAAAGTACTTTAAGCTACAATTCTACTTTTAATTAAAATATAGCACGTTTATCATAATTTATATATAAATATACCAATTAGTAATAAATTAGATTAATTAAAAACTCGTAATGTTGGAACCAAATTTTAAAGTTTCTAATAATTACAGCAGGTAAGATCTCAATAAAAATACTACTTCACGCAGTCGGTAGGATTCGAACCTACGCTCCCAGAGGGAATCTGATTTCTAGTCAGACGCCTTAACCGCTCGGCCACG
>DWDX01005289.1:0-10660 GCA_018245675.1 Agara michaeli | reverse complement strand
ATCAAATTAAGAATTTAAGCGGATATGTTATGGTAACAAGACAACTAATAAACATATATATATATATATATATATATATATATATATATATATACATACATACTTATATACATATTTACTGTATGAATATTAATACTTCAGGTCGTGATAAGCAATTTCACCGTTTCGCTTGCAAGTAATCTCGCTTCGTTTTATCTCGCTTCATCTTGTTTGCCATTTCCATTTTTACATGAAATGATGAGATAAGCTAATGCTACTGTCGTCTCTGAAATGGCGTGCAACTTGTAATTGCAAATTCCTCGCTCCGAACATTCCTAAAGTTTGCTATTTCTGTTGCATTAAATGACAGCGTTACATAGCGTTAACAAAGCTTTATGTTTTCGATCGCGGGACTGTCGCTAGCTATACAATGGATCTATCAAATTTGTCTCCACAAAAATGTCTTACAATATGAATTCTATCTCATCACTACACTACTCTATAAATTATATAAAAACTAGCTTTTGCCCGCGACTTCGTCCCGCGCATAAAGTATTATACAAATGTTATTATACATATAAACCTTCCTCTTTAATCACTCTATCTATTAAAAAAAAACCGCATCAAAATCCGTTGCGTAGTTTTAAAGATTTAAGCATACATGAAGACATAGGGACAGAGAAAGCGACTTTGTTTTATACTATGTAGTGATACTTTTTGAAGGTAATAAAAAAGTAAATTATTTTTTCCACTGCAAATTTTGTTAATATCATTATACAAATAAAGTTATAAAATTATAAAAAAGATACTTATGCATTAAGTCACATGAGCTCTATACCAGTACAGATTAACTAGATAAAGACTCGGACAAGCCTACAGAAAGGAAATCAAGGGACATCATAAAAGAAAAGAAAAGCATTATAAAATACAAGTCACTTTTAACAGCTGGTTCGGGCATGTGGAAAGAATGGATGATGAAAGAATGACGAAGCAGCCATTCAATGCGAGTGTTGATGGATGTAGGCGCCGAGGGAGACCTAGACTGTCCTATCTCGACCAAATAGGTCAGATACTGGCTGACGGAGCAGTCAAGTCTCCGAAACCGGCTTGTATGCATTAAGAGAATGATGAATGTAGACGAAGCGCGTCAGGTTTGCCCGCTAGGGACCTGGCGTGACGGTATGTATGTATGTACTTTTAACAGCCCCGGTATAAGTTGAACACCATATGCCAGTTACCTATTTAAAAAACATAACGTTAATAAAATCAGCTTCAAAAAATGTATTACCTTTGACTTAACCCCATATAAAACTAATTTATGAAAATCATGAAAGAGAGAGAATGATACCCAAGTAAGCAAGACTTCTAAAAATAGAAATGAAATCTCACAAGTTTAAATAAACATCGTCCAAAGTAAACTCAAAAGATCGAAATCTATACCAATAAAAATATAGGTCACCTCGTGCTGGAATAAACTGAATAAATTCAATAAGACGGCTGTTTATAAGCTTCGTCTCTTCTCTTCTAATTCTCTGTCTTCTCTTCTTCATTGAACCAATACCTTAAACTTCAGAAAAAGTCTAAAGAACTTCGCTTGGACGAGGATTGAGGAATCAGAACCAAATGAAAGTAACAAATACGATTAATGCTATCCATAATTTCCACTACGTACGTATACTTACTTTAAAAATATATCGTTCTATAAACTTTGTTGTTTAAGAGAAAAACTAATGAAATACCTTAAATATCGCATATACTGTTCAATAACTACTTAAAGTTTGTTAATATATCATAGAGTCATGTCAAAAATTTACTTGCTGCAAATTCTGTTAAGAAAATCTTTCAGTGCACGAAGATCAGGTGACGCGTAACATTATCCAACGGAAAGTATAAGCTAGAGCGTGGCCGACCGCTATGAGTTCTGACGTCACGGCTGGTGTACGTGTGTGTAAATAGGCACGTGAATTGTTTCATTCGTACCGACTGTAGGCAGTGGTTTTGGTAAATTTTAATGACATGCTACGTCGCACTGCGGAGTGCTGCGGAGACTTGTTACTCCTCTGCTTATCGTATGTTACGCCAGCGGATAAACCCGGATTAAGGACTCTACCTGCCGGCATCGGAGTAAAGATAAAATAGTATAAACACAAGTCAACTGGAAACTTGTGGGCTTTGTGCTAAATTGGGGGTTCAAGAAAAATATCTATACATTTTGCGGTAAGCCTTTTTATCCGGCGCTAGATTTATTCGCCAACTGGTATAAATACATAACATAAAAGGTAACACGAGGCAGTCTGTGACCACGTTTAGAGAATTAGCAGCATGTAATTATGGATGAGAGATAAATCACGTACTTAAATATTCGTAAGTAAACAATTTTTGCAAGAGTCAAAAATGAGAAACACCTGTCTTCTTTCATATACTTGGCATTGAGTTAGCTAGTTTTTTTACTGATCTTTGTGTTTGTCTGTGTTAATAAAGAAACTTCTGAAATCATAAAAAATCGGAATAGAAAAGTTATGGCCAAAGCGGGCAATTATAAGCAATTAATTGAATCTTTAATTCAAGACACATCATAGATAACACTCAGTTATGTATCCTAGAATCAAGACAGATATGTTGGGGTGAGCAGTATATTTAGAATTTAATTCTCGACAAACTTGGTCTAATTTTAGAGCTCATTATTATGTATATGAGGTCGACATTTTTGGATAGGAACTTGGCCCTTATTGCACATTTTTTGATAGGATATACATATAATAAATATTTCTACTTTTATGCTTCAAACAAAATAAGCAGTCTTTTACAGCCAAAATATTGACTCTCACAGATAACTGTTCGTAAAAATATACCCTATATTTTTATTTATTAATTTCAAATATTTGTTCCACAGTTACGTTATAAAATTTTTTTGGGTTATCAAATATTTACAGACAAACCTATCTTCGATGCACAGCGTTCGTTTCATACAAAAGATTAATCAATCGCTTTTATACCGTATTTATTCAGGCTAGATTTGTTACGGTACTAGGAAAAAGGAAAATATTTGAATGTTTGTTTAAATTCATGAAATTGTGATCTTTTAAAATAACATTTCGTGTAAATGCTTATGTACAATATATTATTATTATTAGACTCAAACGATTGGTTTGAGTCAAGAAATATAATTGAAATGTACTCTTTTGCATTGTCACCAGAAAAATGCAATTTATGGTAGTGTTACCATTGCGAAAATTTCTTTCCAAATTTTTAATATGTCATCGCTTAACCCCTTCAGCAATAGTATTTAGCTGTTAAGTATCTTTAAAATCATGAATACATAATGATAACAAATCATAATACTACTGATCACACTAACTGGCCAAACGTACCAGCTGACAGTTGAAAATTGATATTAATTGTTTTTTTTTTATTTGTCTGATAATGGAGTTTGTTGCTTCCTCTAAAAATTTACGTTGTTTTGCCGACAATAGTAAACTTGGCTTCATTAGCATGAGTCACGTCCGGATAATTTCGCGTCGTTTATTCTAAGCGAATAGATTTCGTTATTAATGGCACCTAGATAATAACCGGATAATAATGGAAAGAACTAATATATTTCCACACTGCCAATCTGCAAAAATAACGGCTAAAAAAGCTTAATACGATTAATGATCTGTTTTCTACCGTGAAAAGAAGCGCATGTCGGTACCGCAATCCTAACATCGTTTGCAAGTTTTATTTATGCATAGAGAGTAAGAAACGAGCAGGTGGCAGTCGTAAGTTGCAGCTTCTGTACAAGGACGTCTGGACTGTGGAATAACATCACACAAGATGTAGTGCCAGTAAGTTCAAGTAATGCTTACTGGTTGTTAATACACTCATTACGTACAAAGCTGATTATGAAACAAGGTACTGGCACGCGATTTGGTATTACGTGTGCTCATTATCGACACACCGCGGCAATTTTTTTTTCTAATTTTCAAACAGACCTGGCGGTAGACCGGCTTTTTTTCCTCATGGCGTGCCGTCACACGATTTGCGCCCAAAGCCGATGATTACTAGTCATAAAAATGTACAACGTTAATTATGTATACGTTGTATCTTACAATAAATAAAACAATTTGAGTTTCAATTAATTATAATTATGATTCTACAAAAGACTAGAACGTCTGTGCTTGGTCGTCTGTTTCAAATACAATAATAAAACAAGGTTTTCCTGTAATTCTGCGAATAGTACTTACAGATCCGTTCTTAGAAATTGATCTACGTTAAGCTTATTAGGATTAGTTTGTGAGCTCTAACAAACTACATTTCCAAGGCACAGATAACAATTTGAGCTAGACGTTGAAACTACTTGTTGCCAGATGTAGCCAGGGTTCGAGATCGCAAGTTTAGCCACAACTTTTACAACAAGACTATTGCACTTGCAGCCTCCTGAACAAAAGCTTACAACGAAGCTCCACAAAACTCTGCACCACCAAGGATTGGAGAGAAATTGTTCTAGAGATATATTCGAACAAAAGAGCTGACGTAAGTATCTAGTTGCATTGTACGTAATGTAACTTAATAACTGTATTTCACTGGCAAAATGAGGAATTATTGCAAAACTTGGTTTTGTTGGCCACGAACATAGTGCCATCATGCGTTTTATTATTACGACTGAATCTCTATTTTTGAACGTTAGTCTTCGCAACAAAGCTGAAAGACAAACACTATTTAAATTTTAATCCACTTACTTATTAGTTACTATTATATTTATAATTCGGTTTGCATTTGTTCATATATTTTCTATATAACATTTTCTTAATTTTGAAAGCTTTTATTTAACATACTATTTTAGTAACAAGGGCAAGGGCGCGCGACATGTAACTAGTACCAAATAACAATCAGCATCATAAAGAATACTGTACGGTATTATACGTGTGTTTTGCAACCAGTCTAGGAGCTCTACGGTGGAGCGTTTCGGCACAGAATTAGTAGCCGTGCACTTGTATTAATGCAGCTATCCATCAATACAACTTATTTATATACTTCTGTAATATCCGGCCAAGGGTTCAAATGTTAATCGATTCCAATGAAAACTTAATATAAACTGCTCCCTTTTAAATATCAAGCGGTACCCCTTATGTCACCTTTCTTAAACTTCCCTATGTTTTAGTTTTGTTTAAAATTAACTCAAACTGTAAACAATCAAACAATTCTGACGCAGATTATTAAGATTGACATAGATTTTATAGTCATCCTTTTGAAGTGCAAGAAGGTAATTGAATACAAGGATATCTAAAAGACAGGAACTCGAGTCTGGAGAATTGGCTGAAGTTATGACCTTCCAAAGTTTGTGTGAGATTTATAGATCGTCAAAACTTCGAGAGTTTCCATTATATAGTGGTGTCATCGACATCTTTTTACACATAGGAAGTAAGCAAAGACCCATCTGCTATGAAGTTTGTATGATGGATCATGCAAAGTAAAGTTAAACTAAACGTGCAGGAACATGTAGGTCGTACCATCTTTAGCCTTTTATGATATGTAAATAAACGCAGACAATATTTTAATGATATTTTTACAATTATTACATGTAGGTATTCCTGGCCTGGCCTACCTTAAAAACGTCTCCAATTTGATTAAAGTACAATCGCCTAGGTCTATCTCTTCTGACTCACCATTCACGGTGACCTTTAAAATTTAACAATCGAGGTATGTAGTATAATATCTTTGACGAAAAAAGAAAGAAAGGTAATAGGTGTATATATTTTTACGTGCATACATCAGTTCCTTATTAACTGTTAATAAACATAGCGATATTTTTTGACATGTTTGATAAATTTTAACTTCTTACGTGTTATTGTAAGTTGTTTTTCAATGTTATTACATTTCGTGATAGATACTCCAGAGTTAAAAATTAAAACTCATTGCGCGAAGACAGATGACAAGCTAATCAAATTTTGCACAAGTTCGAAGAAAGTTCTGTGTAAAGTTCGCTGATTCAATTAGTAGATATGCGGTGTGGCGGCCGGCGGCGGCGGCCGCCCTCCGCCCTCAGCCCTCCGCGCTCACCGGCAGCGACGCTCGGTAAACGTACCTTTATATTTATATTTATTACTAGTTATGCTTTCATCTGATGTAAGCAACTATTGAAATAAATAATATGACCTTATATAGCTTTAAAGTAGTAAGTTAATGTTACGTTGTTTTTGCGCTTTATCCTAACTTCGTTTAAATTTAATTTTAATAGATTAACATATTTAAGAAATAAGAATAAAGACAGATTTAATCTTTCCTATCAATGTGATTTTTGTGTTTTTTTTTGTCCTAACAATAAATTATTAAAAGCCCAGTCTAGTCAGACTTGCCACAACTACAACCACATGTTAGTGACAAAAATGTCGCTTCGTACACAATTGCATTATCAACTGGCAGTTTTATTCATACGTATGACAGCTAACTTGAACCATACATCATTTGTATATAGAATACCACAACTTCAGACCGTTTCAGACTGACTATGCAGATGCGACCATTCCTTGTCGACATATTCACTGTGGTGCTGTGGTTGTGCTTCGGTCCATCTGAACTGACACTTGAGATACGATATTAATATTACAATTTAAGGAGATCATATTGCACATTTCTTATTTATTTATTTATTCTTTACTGTTATTATCAAAGGGGGACCTAATGCCCCATAGAATTTTCTAGCAGTCGATTTCTTATGAGTATTGTAGAAAAAACTTTCTTATCGTTAAGTATGCTATTGCTATAAATGCTATGGAAGTATTCAAATAAAAAGAAACTAACAACACTAAAATCTGTTAACGTTGCGAAAATATTTGATAATGTAGCGGTGGAAGTTGTTCCACCGCTACAACCGTTACCGTTAATTCGGTCACAAGATTTAAGTCTCTCCATGTAACATGCATCACATGTATATGCATGAAGTTAGGTACTTTGTGAAAATTAAAAATGAAATTTTTATACTTCAATCAGTTACGCGTTAATACTTTTCTGTGATCTTTTATATCTTATCTTCCTAATAGAAGCCTAACAGAGATTACTCTCAATACCATTTATCTCCCAATACGTAAAACGTGAGCTCACAAAGAACAGATAATATAATTAAAAATGCTAAGAGGATCATTGTAAAGTAATACCAGCATTTGTCCGCCCTCCATTTCCCCCCTGAGTTCCGATTTCCACTGTTTCGCAAAGGCGCTGTTAATTAATACTGCTTCACCTGGTTTATAGCTATTAACGTTACGTTGAAACTTCGATACAAGTACAATACGTGACCTAACTTGTTCTAATTAGTTACAATCTATTTTGCTGTTGAGCACGTGTTTTAATTAACACATATTTAGATATGTCAGATGCATATTTTAGGGCCGGTTCCGAAGTAAATTGATTTTGGAATTCCGAAGTAAACTGATCTATGATGACCTATAAGGATAAAACTACATAGAACAAATTCAGATGCACTGATCAGGGCTTTCATCTGTCTATCCCTGAAAAGTCATATTAATAATAATTATTATTATTATTATCCCCAGGTCAGGTTCATAACAGTCCCAAATAATCAGAGAAATCATTAAATCTATTCTAATTTTACAATATTCAATTCTTAAAATTAATCAGGGTATTTATTGTCAATTGTACAATGATAATAAAAATTACAGCGAAGAAGTACGAAATTTTCTTATTTTTTGATGGTAGCTAATATCGTGACGATAACGTATCGTACTGTATAGTAAATCCATCGTACAGTTCATCCGTAATGTATCGCAGTCTCTCAGTCCCCGTAACACATTATACTTTAACGTTAACCCAATAAACGTTCGAGGTTAATTTCATTACGCTACATGGGAGGAAGTTAAAACTGTCTGCGATAATAACGTAGATTGTGGGATCGCGAGTAAGTTTGATCAGCGGTAGCTCCTGGGGGACGCATGAGGGTTCAAATACATTGCCAAGGATTACCCGCCACGTATCAAGCGGCTTATACTGTATGAAACAGCGTAGGGAATCCATACCAACATTGTAAATGCGAAAGTGTGTTTGTTTGTCCTTCTGTCACGTCAAAACTGAGCAAGGGATTGATATGATTTTTAGTATGGAGATAGTTGTTGAAGTTGTA
Organism: Agara michaeli; assembly: GCA_018245675.1. Taxonomy (NCBI): domain Eukaryota; kingdom Metazoa; phylum Arthropoda; class Insecta; order Lepidoptera; family Hesperiidae; genus Agara; species Agara michaeli. The sequence goes on along the minus strand of DWDX01005289.1, from coordinate 2,568 downwards.
GCACTGAAGAGTGACATGGGAAAGATATCTCATTATAATTAAATAGGTGGCGTTACGGGCACAATAACGGTTAGATATATGATGAAAATAAATTTTTATGCCCACGCGGTCGAAGCCGCGGGTAACACCTATTAAACTGATAAAGAGATCCTACAATCTTTGCAACTTACATCCTCAAATTAGGAAAACGTTTGCTTCATTTTGCACAAATTTCGTTCCAGGTTCGCACACACGCTTAAATGAAACACAACCTTTTTCATGTGGGCTACCGACCCGACAATACAAGATATTCTTCATATGACGAGGCTATGCGTCCCTGGCCACCGACAAACATGTACGTATAATTCTCTCCTTTTGTTACAAAATTTAATAATGAAACACCATCGGAAAATATTTGCGTTTCATCGAAGTAAGTACCATCACGCGTGGACCTTGCTTTCTCTTTCCAATTCGTTAGCTAATACCTAATAGTGTTATAACATCAATAATAACAATATCTTTGGACGTTTTTACATAAAGCTATCTGATACCAAACTAGGCAGAGATAGTGCTATACAGATAAGTGATGAACGACATATATACATTCTTTTTTCCAGATAAAAAAGAGAAAAAGCCTAATCAATACTATTTGATTTAGCTTTAGATTGTTTGTAAGTAAATGCTATTTTTGAGTTTTTATGAGCGTAAAACTTGCATAGTGGACATATCTAGCATTGTAACTGAAAATACCTTTTAAACTAAAGAACAACTATCCATGTACCCACCCTCTAAATAAGCTGCAATATATTGCCCACGACTAAAATGTAAATGATTGCGTAAACTAACATTTTTCTTGGAGAATCGTTTATTTTATTCTACATTAGTTCAGATTTTATTATGTCACCAAAATGTCCTTTGTGATTTGAGAAACTCTTGCCAATAAAATGAACCTCACCGTGATAAATGGAGGGGCATGAAAAAGTCGAACTAGTCGCTCTATACCAGTTACACCTGTTACTCGCGGCGATATTTCATGAACGCAGCGCTTCGTGAATGTATGCCTTCTGAATATTTCACCAAAAGTTTCATATTTCCAGCTTTACTCGTATCTCTTTCAATTTCTTTATTTAAGTTACCTCTGTTGCTGTTAACGTTTAACTCCTTAAAGTTGCAAGCATGTTGATACAAAAACAATTCAGGTATATTAACATAATTAAACTAAAAAAATATTCGCAAATGAATAATAAGTACCTAGCATTAACATCAACATTGGATACTTGGTCAAACCGCGCACTGACGTTAAAATATTACGAGAGTAATGTAATTCCGGTAACACAATTGTGCCTTGTACAAAGGCACCGTGATTGTTAGTTAAATGGACGGAAAAATAATATTTGTTAAGAATAACATTTTAAGGAAAGAGCGGAACTTCCCGGTATATGAAATACACTGCAACAAATCTAGTATAAATTCCTTATTAAAAGCTTGTCTTTGATTCTAAATTGCACTACCGTTTCAACATTACGGACATAATATTACACTCGTCCTTATTCTAATTAAATGGCAGTTCATACAATTCCTACGGTATCTGCACGAAACCTCTTCTAAGTGTTTTACTTTGATGTACAAACTTCATTGTAATACTCGCACATAGCAAGTTAATTTTTTTTGCTCATTATCAAATAATTCATTTCAGTTTGTGACGTTGGTAAAACTAATTATAGAGCTTCTATAAAATACACGTAGGTACCTACGTATTCTTCTTTTTTTATGTGACACAATAAAAATATTTTTAAATTGCTATATGTTATGACATTTTGATTTAGAATCAATTTATATTTTTTACTGAAATATTTTTCTTGGGTAATGATATATAATAATAATAATAAACTAATATAACATATGTATATTACTTGAAAATAATTCTTTGACGTCGAATAAATACGATAGAAACCTTGGCAGTGGTGTAATATAAACATTCACGTACCAACATTACTTATATTTATCAGAAACACTTTAAATTTGTAGAAAAATAAATTTGCATTACAATTACTATTTATCCGTCCGTATCCTTTGTACAGTAAGACGCGAACGACTCCATAAGACAAACGACTCATTCAAAGCTCAACGTACCTTATTCTCTTAAATAATTCATAGAGATGAGCTTCATGAAGACCAGAATTATCATAATGACTCTTATCGCCCTAATTAATTTCCCTAGATATTAATTAAAGACCTTTTCAATATCGGCCTCACCTCGCTGAACCTTGATGCTTGAATTAATATGGAAAGGATTAATAAAATATTTTATTTTGCAAAATATTTTATTGAACGTAATTTATGTACCTATGTCTTTTTTAATAATATATCTCAAAAAAACCATTAATGATTAGAAATATAAACTAAGAGAAAAAATATGCTAAAAAATATTTTCGGAACAAAAATGTAATGAAAATAAGTAATTTATATTAATTATAAGTGAAAAATATTCAATGTGGTGATTTACAGGAAAACCGAAGCCAAGCACGCAGCGCCTCACAGATGAATAAGCAAGGAATTTGTGAAAATAAATTAATCAACAGCCAGGCC
>DWDX01005288.1:0-10661 GCA_018245675.1 Agara michaeli | reverse complement strand
TATCTTTGCTTATTTTTGATGACAAAGGGTACGAAACATAGGGCGCGGGGTTAGGGTTTTGCTGACTTTTACTGACAAGGGGGAGGGGAGGGGGTTAAAAATCACTAAAATTTAGCTTACGTAATACTTGAACGACCCCTAAATTAAGTTCAGATTTAATTCGTGTAATTGTTCCACGAGATTATTTTTTTGTATTACCATTATTAATTTCACGGCGTTACCATTGTACCATTACGCCACTTACCATTACCATAACCATTAGCCAGTGAGACGCAAAAAGGGTTCCAACCAGTGAGTAATAACATTATTAATAAAAATCGAGCTCCCTCATGCGATATGCCGTTGGCGAAGTTTTTCGGTGAAGTTATTAACTTTGTTAGTTGAGAGACGTCTTCTGAAATTGCCGCTGCCTTGAACTGAAACCTATTAGCATGAGGCAGAATTAAATTGTCGAACTAAAGGTACGGCGGCTGTACACGAACTATCTACGATCAGAAAATGCAATATAAAGTGTTTATTTGATGACTGCAAAGGACCTTTATGTCGGCGGGATTATGTGGAGATACTGCAGTTCTTTTGGAGTTTATTTATTTATTCTTTATTGAATCAAAAATAAATTGTGGTGAAAAGCCTGGCTTAATGCTAAATAGCTACTTCTGCCGACCGACCTCAGGGTTGTGCAGATGTCGAAAGTGGTATAGAAATAAAGTCAGAAAATGATTATGCGGAAGTCTACAAAGCTAGTTTTCTCTTTAATTCAATTTAAGGTTTCGTCTCATAATAAAAATTTAAGAGCATAGCTAGTTATGTGTGGATCGGCAGACATACCTCAGAAAACCTTATGAAGAATTCTAAGGTATGCAGGTTTCTTCACGATGTTTTCTTTAACTGACATGTAGATCATTGTTAATTTGCAAACAGCACTTAACTTTGTAGTCAGACCTTTGAACCTAGAACTATGGGCGGGAAACAGGAGTCAAAAGCATTCCGCTGATTTCTCCAGCAAAGATATCTAACACGGTAACAATCAAGATTAGCTTACGCCCTCCTTTCATTGCGATTTCATTGGGAGCCTTTTTTATACGCTTTTCTTTAAATCTTAAACGGCTTGCTGTATAAGTTCAATCTAGAGTTTAACTATTTATTGGTTCCAAAGTGTTTCGATTTCGTTTGTAAAACTATGTACAGAGCAAACTTATCAAAATTACCGCAACTTTGTCACAATTAATCTCCCTTATCGGTTTTACGATTGCATAACAATCGTTGAATTCAGTCACAATCCGCTCGCAGTAGTACTCTAAGCTACGCGAAACGCAGCGCGATCAAAGGATATTGGACCGTTTGCGTAGCTATTAAAGTCGCAACTGGGTCGGCCGTGTCTATGCCCGATCGGTTGTAAATTGGAGTAACATCGCCTGTAGCAATTAAGATTGCATGTCACTCCTGTAAATTTAGTTTAAGTCTGCTTCCAATTTATCGCACCGTTTGTGCCTCTGATGGCCAACTTGTGTAGATATCCAGCATGAGGCCTTTTAGCCCAATGCGCCTGGAATTCGCTGCAACATAATAATGCATTCACCAGTACAAATAGTACCACGCGCCGTGAAAATTCCTGTAAAACGTTTCCTTGGAGTACTCTGCGAACTTAGACGTTTTCACTTGGAATTCAAGAGAATTTAGAAATTCATGGAATGCAACTCATCAGCTGTTTAGTTGCCATAAGTGCAATTCAGGGCCCAGCAATATGCAAAATCATCACGACTCCAAGGTTCGTTACAAGGCATATTACAGGTTAGAGCCAGTAAACGTAATGGGACTTTCCTAATAAGTTATATTCGGGAGAGCACTTTAAACTTGGGCGGGCGAATTATTAGGCCAATGCAATAAGCAAGCGAGACCGCTCTCCGTACCGAAATTGATTGAAGACTTAATAGCTCTTAACTCTGTTTTACTCAACTTCTTTCAACTGAATATATTTTGAAATAAGCAATAAGATGGGACGTGAGAATATTTGGCGGTGAATTAAGGTACCTAACCATTTTTTTTGGTTGGGTTCAAAAGGTACCGTGAGGTGACACCGAGAAGGTTGAACTGGAATACGTTGGCCAGAAATATGTGAATTGAAAAAAACTGGTAAATGTGTAAAACCAGAAGTGCTAGCCAGGTTTCGAAAAGCAGATCATCGGGATGGAATATTGAAATCTAAACCGCTAGGCAATCTATGCTCAAATTGCGTCTGAAACATAACAGTTGCTAATGAGTTTACGCTATGACTGTGCTGAGTAGATAAATAGCCATTCAGTTAATCAGAAGCCAGTTCCATTAAAATCTTATTCCATTACATGGAGGCTGTAATTCCCAGTACCTGCACTTCCAATTAAGATGAGCCTGCGGAAAGCGCAGTAGGGTCGCCAGGGTCGAGAAACTATAATAGGAATAAGGGATCACATATACAATACAATACAATAACTCTTTATTGAAAGAAAGAAAGAAAGAGAGAAACACTTTATTTATAGACTAGCTGTGCCCGCGACTTCGTACGCGTTGAATGGTAACTTTGAGCAGAATTTAAATTTTTTAGAATACCTTTATTACGCACATCTGGAACGCAGTTCTTCAAACGTGTCAAAGAACTTCATACATAGTAGCTCCAATCTTTAATTTCAGTTCAATTAGTCTAAAATTTAAGACGATTTATACAAACTTTCATCCCCTATTTTATCCCCTTAGGGGTAGAATTTATCAAAATCCTTTCTTAGGCGATGCCTACGTCATAGTAGCTTTATGCGTGCAAAGTCTCAGCCCGATCGGCTTAGAATTGACAAAGTTTCATATAAACTTTCATCCCCTATTTTATCCCTTTGGGGGTATAATTGATCAAAATCCTTTCTTAGCCTACGCCTACGTCATAACATCTACCTGCATGCCAAATTTCAGCCCGATCCGTCCAGTGGTTTGGGCTGTGTGTTGATAGATCACTATGTCAGTCAGTCCTTTGAGTTATATATATATTTAGATATCATAATGATTTATGAAAGAAATATGAATATTAAATACGAACTGATGCCTTAGCTTCAATAAAATAACTCCAATTAAAGTTAAAAAAAAATAGTTTCATTGTTACACCATTTTGGACAAGATAACTGAGGTAATGCTGACATTTAGAGCTTGATAATAATCTGCAAAGTAGATTACAGGTTACATGTTACAGATACCAATATAGTTCTGTCTGTTTGTCTATTACATTGAGGCAAAAGATAAACTATAATTATATTTTACAGACTCTCCCTAGTTCAAGATCTGATGGGTATGCCATGCGTAGTCTCGACATATTATCATACTTAGATATTATTATTAGTGTTCTTAACAATATATCTAAGCGGTATTTAGTTATTTTATCGTGAATTAATTTCTGACGACAGTTTCAAGATAATTTAACAATAAAAACGTATCTATTTCGATTACATATTTGTTCCTACTCCCTTCGTCCTTCATACTTGCTCGCGACTATTGTGTTCGTGGCGTGCATTTTAGCCGTAGCAGATTCCATTTTATTTCAATGGTACTAATTAACATCCGAGTGGGAACTTATAATAACGAAGTACATATTTGCACGGTGCGCTACAAATTGGATAATTGGAGTCTTTTTGTTTCTCGCTATCGCACAGTCTGAAGTATCGCGTGCATCGTGCATCACACAAAAGTCGTGTCAGCTTTTTTTTGATGATACTGCCTTTTATTGTGATATTGTATCACATTGTAGAACAAAGGAAAGCAAAACTGTTGTTCTGTTTTCAACCAATCGCTGTGACTTTGGATGTTTTTTTATTTGAATTGATTCACTCGCAAATTACACTGTCCGTCCGATGACTAAGAACTTTAGAATATATTGCGATGTTCATTTTCTAGTATAAATATTTGTCTACGTTTTGGAATAAAAATAGAAATTCTCTACGCCTCTAATTATTTTCGTCTTCGAGATCGTTAAAGTAAATATATAATATGCAGTTTCTTCTGTGCACTAAATTAAATTGAAACGTTATATAGGAGCGATTACTTAACATACGCAATTGATGTAGTGTACCTGAATCAGTTTCGATATGTCCCTAAGTAATGATTTCGAGCACCATATTAGCTCCAATTATTGTTATATTGACACCCGAATTAAACTTTTCGCCATCGATCGGGACCAAATCTTTAAGCGACCGATGTACGGGACCGAATATTTACGAAGCGATCGATGTCCGGGACGGAATATTTACGAAGCAATCGATGTACGGGGCGGAATATTTACGAAGCGATCGATGTACGGGACGGAATATTTACGAAGCGATCGATGTACGGGACCGAATATGTACGAAGCGCTCGATGTACGGGACGGAATATTTACGAAGCGATCGATGTACGGGACCGAATATTTACGAAGCGATCGATGTATGGGACCGAATATTTACGACGCTATCGAACGACGAACAATAATTGGGTACATTGCGATGCATGTAAGATAATACGTATTTTGACGGCAAATTTTAATTAACGACGCTTTGTATAACAGTAGCAATGTCTTTTGCGGACAGATTAGAATCGACCAAATCTATTGTTCTTCCATGGGAACAAGGTAATAACAATGACGCGGTGAAGGTTTTTTTATTCATATTTGCTGCATCCAGGTTCATTATGATCGATGATTATTTTTTTCCGAAAAAAAAATCACATATAACTAACCTTCCACAGTAAAACATGTAGTAATTATCAGGAGAAGCAGAAAATGGGCGCGGTGGGAATCGGAGAGCTCACTGTAGTTTAAAGGCACCCGCTTGTTTTCAGATTCATATAGAGTTGAAAATATAAATTAGATTCGTAACTGTTCAGTTGGTACCCCTACAACTAAGACTGAACTTATCGTGTTTAACGATTTATTGGTTATCGCGTCTTAATTTTTCGAGCCAAAGCCCGACAAATGACTTTACTAAGTCGGATTGGAGAGATTTATCTATTGAAAATACCACTGTACACGATACAGAGCTGGGTGTTGTTTTTTTTATATAAAAGGACCATAAAGGCTGTGAAACCAGCGGAATGAAAATTAAATTCCATTATGTAACCGAAACCATCGCCGTGTTTTGATTCCCTGCGAAAGAGCGTAATAAAAACACGTTTAGGTCCGCCCAGACGGATGAAAACAGTTTTATCTGAGAAAGATGACTCAATAGAATACACCCTTTCATCTTTTAGATGGTGAATGAAGTTATCGTTATACGTAAACTCGTAGAGGTCGCTGTGGGTTAATCGGCGAGGAAACTAGTACAACAAAAATGTCTATTGTTACTGAACAATAAAAGTCTAGTTGTGTCACAAGGACAATTTTACAAACTACAGTTTCAAAAGCCAACTAGTACATAACATTTATCACATTATATCATTTTTTTTTTAATTCAAATAGTATTTCGTGGAACGTTATAAATATTGTATTCTATTCGATTATGTATCCAATCAATGTACGCGTATTAAAAAATTTGCAAGTTTTTAACGGTCGAGGCATTACTGAATAGTTAAATATTTGTGTAGGTATTTAAGAACTGTTTGTCGTTTTAAGTACATTGTATGGAACGCGAATCGTTATCTTGGTTATTATCAAGCACGCAGCTGTCACACGAGAACAAATAGTCAATAAGTTAATTAATATCATTAAACTAGTTTCATTGAACTTACTGTTTGACCTTAAAACTGCACCGTCGGCTACTGCTTACACGAGTCCATTATGTGACCTATACGATACCATGATTTCTCAACATTTAATGACATTACGGAAAATATCGCGGTTTATCGAACACAAATTATGTTGAATGTATCACAATGTTTCCAGAGTCGCGTCACAGCGACATTGTTTAAATAGATTGTAAAAATTAAAATAGACAATTTAAGATTTATGGTAGTACGATCTCAAAAGCCGTTTAATTCTTTTAAAACTTTATGATACTTTCATTTTTTTTAATTTAAACAATCACATATTGGAACGAAGCGGTATATTATAATTATGTTTTTTAGGTTTTTAAAAGAGGAATTACTGTGCCGTTTCTATTCAAATATCGAAGCAAGACATATTTTAGCCATCTGGTATAATTACATAATTTTACTCTTAGTAATAAACTGATGAAAAATCATTTTTCCTATTTTTTATTCTTAATAAACAATATTATACACTACAATAACCTTTAATTATAACAGAAGGACTAAAAACATAATGGCATTCAAAAAGCTCCGGACATTTTTCTAACAATACTGGTTGATTGCGCTTCAATTAAAGTCACACTTGCTTATTTTAAAAAACGAACTGTTCCATTTTCAAAGATCTTTTTATAGACTTCTTTATCGGTGAATTGCAACAGTTTTCTTTATGATTTACAGTTGACATATATGTAATATATGTATTGTATCACACATTATTATTCATCTATAAACTAACATAGTTGTAAGCAACGGTTAGATAAAAATTAATATTATTAATAATTACATCGGTTTCTAATTTCAAATGATTATAACGCAGTTTTACCATTTTTGTAGATGAATGTACAATTATATTGACATTATTTGGATTATTGGTTTAAAACATAAGGGACGGTTAAAAAGCGAAACATATCTTTATACCTTGTATTTTAATCGGTAAAATGTTATATTGAAATGTTTGGATTACGTTTCCATTGGTACTATTACCTTATAAAAAATAATTTCATTTTGAAATTACTGTATAAGATATATTCAGTTTTTATGATCTGTATACACCTACATTTATTTCTTTTATCTTCAATTATATTTACGATACTTGATGACGATTTACCACATACCAACGTTTGTACATATCGGAAAACATTTTTTATCCGACAGGTATATACAATGTAGTGTTTAAAAAAAGTTCGTCTTGCGACAAATGCGAGTTGGTATGTAATTTATTAACAGATGACAATAATAGTGGGAAATTGGAGCATGCTAAGCACACAACAGCGTCATATTTCTAAAATATGCTTACAAACGACACTTCTAGGATTGCAACAGTCGTGCATACTTCGCATTTTAACTTTTATACTGTTGGTAGAGCAATAATATAATGTTACGAAATGTTTTTGTTTTCTAGAATAATTGTAATTATTGCTTTTACCATTTCATAGCCAATTGTAACGTATAGTTTTGTCAAAGTATATTTAAACAACAACATGATTTTACAAACGCAAGCCCGCTCGTATGTGTCCGGCTCAAAATGAAACTTCAGTGTATATTAAAAATTGACACATTAACATTAGTTGTGTGTTAGACGACAACAGTGACTTAGGGGGAACCGCCCAACAACAACAGCAACGAGAAACAACAAATAAGAGCAGATGCAAATTTATAAGAATTTAGTACTTTGATCCTTCGAAAATACTGTAATACAACATCTTTTAGTTTTGCGGAAACTTGCACGCTTTGCAATTCTACTAATATGTACTTTAAGGCTCGTGAAGTAGATGAACCTGTAGTTTCTTGAGACTACAGCATTAAACATTATTCTTATCTTTCTGAAATAAACCTAAAGTCGAACAGTGGAACGAAAAAAGGGTAGGTTTGACAGTATAAACATCAACAGCAACATTCCTAAGTAAGTTTGATGGATGGAACGTGGCTGATACTCAAATAGCGCCATATCTAATATACCTGTGTGTAATTATTCTGACCTGAAATTTGTCGTGTATATTACGAGAGACATGATGATGTATTCGTATATATAATCGATTGAAAAAGAAAAAAAAACATTTTATTCAATGTTTTTTCATTCACCAAGCAACTTGCAAATGTAGATACTTCAAGAATCAGTCACAAAAAGTTGAACCACATTGAGAAATGTAGGTAGGTAGGTAGGTACCTATAGCTAAGTTCGCTGAATGATCTTGTTTAAAGTTTCACGATTTTGACATTCACAAGGCGTTAGAATGCATAACGAGTAATAATAAAAATATGTGATAATACGATAATCGACAGCAATAAGTTATGATTTAATTCATTTTATCTTGTGCATTTGCTACACATACCTGTTACACTAATAAGTGTTTATTAAATGTCGTCAACCTTTTATTGCACGTAGTCAAGTTGAATGAAGTTTGTCTTGTCGTTTATTACGATTACGAAATCTATACTGAGGAATTTGACTGAGAGTCTAGTTATAGAAAAATAGCTACCGTAACTTTGAAAAGTTTAATCGGTGTTAATTTACATTTTAAAGCACTCATCGGTCGCTGCTTCGGTGACAGTTGTAAATCCCATCCCCTAATGTCGGTGTCGTTTCAGGGTCAGCGGGTGGGCGCGCGCGCGCTGCCGGCGTCGGTGGCGGTTGCGCGGCGCGTACGCTCGCGATTGTAAGCGCTCGCCGACGCCCGAGGACCATGTCCGCAGTGCTACCGCGCCGCGCCGCCACTCCGCGCGCATCATGCTCAACATGAAACTCAAGGAGCGCCTCGCGCTCGCCATCAGCGCCTTCCTCGTGCTCTTCACGCTGATGCTCGTCGTCGATCTGCAGATGGACTATGGCATCTCCGGGCACAGAGTCCCACTGCACGGACGCGTCAAGATAGGCGACGATGCGGATAAAGGGAGATCCGCGTACATTGAGTTCAGAAAGAGATTCCTCCAGAAAAGGTGAGGGTGTTGTGATAGGTTAATTTTTTTTTTGTTTTGTTTTGTTTTCAAGTGTGTTCTGTGCTCGTGGATTTTACATGGATTAAACTGGTATGTATTTTTGTGTACAGTATCCAAATATTTTATATATATAATATGAATAATTTTAACGTATGTATGCAACTAAATATATATTTAAAAAAATAAATACAAGCCCTACATGCACCGATATATGTAGATTGTTTATATTAATATACTTCGGAATAGCGACAAGGAGAGCACAAAAATAAATATAGGAAAATTTGAATACAAATTGCCATCATCTTATCAAAAATTTACGGAATGGACATGCGATAACCGTCCGCGTGTGCTACGACAAATTGTGTTACAATTTCTTAAGTCATGTTAATTATTCTTAACGAGTTCCCTATAATGATCGACTTGTAAGAGTTTTGCTTGGAAAACAATAATTACTTTATTATTTATATAATCATTTGGATAAGTTTCATAATATTGAAACAATAGGACTTGGACATAAATCATATAGAAAATGTTACCGTGATATATTTAATGTATTAGTGTGTAACGTGTTATCATAGTGTTATCGCGCATATTTACTCGTTTGACAGTGTCTCCGCAGATAAACGGGGACCTTGTTTTCTTGTAGAATGAACGAAACATTGGTAAAAGTTGTAGTAAACATTATCTTACATGTAAACGTCGTGTTTCGACTGTAATCGTTTCTCTGATCAAATTAATGAACGGAATAAAATCGATGACCTTACATTGATAAACACGATAGTCGAGAAAATATTTGAGGCACAAATATATGAAACAGAACAAACAATGTAAAAAGCAAAAATATTTATAGAGTCAAATACTAGTTACGCAATAAATATCATCCGTTAGGTTTAATGTAATATAATCACATTTAAAATGGACTTAGGCCAATTGACTGGTCACTGGGTGTAGTGGTTAGAGACCGTGATTGTTAAACTGCAGGCCGTAGGTTCGATTTGCACTCCTGACAAAACTTTGTGTGGTGAGCGCATTTGTTTTTTCTGTGTCCGCTGTTGTAAAAATGTCTATATAAGTATTACATAGTATGTATATATGTTATATGTTATCTATCAGATGCATAGCATGTATATATGTTGTTTATTAGATGCATAGCATGTATATATGTTGTTTATCAGATGCATAGCATGTATATATGTTGTTTATCAGATGCATAGCATGTATATATGTTGTTTATCAGATGCATAACATGTATATATGTTGTTTATCAGATGCATAGCATGTATATGTATTGTTTATCAGATGCATAGCATGTATATATGTTGTTTATCAGATGCATAGCATGTATATATGTTGTTTATCAGATGAATAACATGTATATATGTTGTTTATCAGATGTCTAGTCATCAAAGTACAGTCTCTATGTAGTTTGAAATTAGATTACCGTTATGTTATTATTTATAAACATTTTAAATTGAATGAAGATGTAATGACAGTTTAAATTGATTTACGTTTAAAATATGTCTAGTATACTACGCCTGTGTTAATACTTTTTGGAATTCTATTCCCAATCAATATAGGGGTGTATGAAATGGTTTTTTTAATAATGTTGAATAGTTTATTTTCCTTACACCGCTTTTGAATCCGGTGCAATCGTGATATTGACAGTTATTTACGTATTTGATTATTGTTCGAAATTTACACTCAGAGTGGAATATTAGACGCACCTAAAGAATTTATGAACTAAATCATCATTGTTTTGATTCATACTAAGAGGAATTTCCAACTTGTTCGCCTTCACGCAATGGTTATTTACCTACTTTCAATGATAAAACTTAATGTACAAAATGGTTTCGGAGAATTCTTTGGTGCAACCTTATTTTTAACCGACTTGAAAAAAAGGAGGAGGTTCTCAATTCGTCTGTATTTTTTTTGTTCTAACGAATTATGTTCGAAAGTTTATTTCAATACTTCGATTAAACAAGATATTTTTACTT
>DWDX01005287.1:0-10663 GCA_018245675.1 Agara michaeli | reverse complement strand
CTTCGCTCTGCCATCGCCCGCGCCATTACCGAAACTTAAATATTGTTTTATTAAGAATCAGCGACCTATCCTTCACAGGGCCTGTCGAGTGTTTTCAAACTCCGGAAACAAAATTGTAAGCTTGGTCTTTTGTCGTGGTGGTAGACCGTGACTGCTAAGCCGGAGATTGTGGATTCAATTCCAAGAGAAACATTTGTTTGTTCTATCTGGACGTAGTAAAAGTATATATAAGTATTATATGTTATGTGTATGTCTGTTTACCGGCTGTCCAGTTAGCATCACTAAGGTATTTAATTTCCTAATTTGGAATCGGATTTTATTTACACCCAGTCAAAGAACAAACAAATGGATAGGAATGAAATCCATAACCTCCGGTTTTGCAGTGAGGGTCTCTGGCCACTTGACCATGAGCCCAGTCATACTATGTGTGAGTTGTCCCAGGATTATTATTCCAGTTGTTTACTGAGAGCTACTTACCGATAAACATGTTGACATTGTCCACAGTTTCGCCTCTCAGCGATAAAGATCTCATCTTCTCCAGCATCTCACAACATTCCTGGTGCTTCTCCACACCCTGGATGGCCAGCAGATCGAGCAGCGCGTGCTGTCCGTTCGTTGCTATGAAGTTCCTGAGGGAATAACGAGGTGTTAACGATGGTCCTATAAGCGATCTGGCTCGAAGGACCATGTTAAATGCTGCTAAGTGACAATGTATTTGATAATTGGAGCTACTGTACATCAAAGTTTGTCTAGATTGTATTTGTTGGAAATCCGTAGTTTCTGCATACCCCTATGGGAAACAGGCGCAACTATATGTAAGACCAGCTTAGTTCAGTGTCTGTTCTCTCTTTCCTCTCCGTACCTGCACATGGCCATCTCCAGCTCGGCATCGGGGGCTTCGTACCCATCCATCAGTCCGGCAGTGAAGTATTCCGCACTCTCGCTAGCATAGATCTTCAGCAATGCTTCTCCGATGGTATTTCTGATCGTAGAGAGCTCTGATAACGGTTTACCTGTGGGAAGCGTTGTCACAATCGCACATACGTTATCATTCCAATCACATAATTAGCCTAAAATGTGTATGTTGCTTCGACCGCCATTATTCGATAGCTTGACAGCTAGTGATGTACCCTAGAGTGATTTTCAACTAGTGCTGTGCTCTACTATATTTTTTCAGGAAGTACTGAATGGGTATTCCATTCTTGCATAACAGCAATCACAATTAGGTACGGTTTAAGTAAAACCGTCATCAACTGTATCACCAGCGCTGTTTCTATAGAGAAGCAGCTGCTTAGCAAGTTATTCAAAGACCATTGTCACAAACAGAAAACTTTTATTAGTACTAATATAGATACATATTAATAATTCTCAGAATTGTTTAAGACGTTACATTGATACATTCCCGATATTACACATTTAATATATCAGCAATAATAATATTTGTAACTATATTCAGATGAAAAGTAACATACGGATGATAGTGAGTGTGTAAAAGAGATAGTCGTACCAGTGAAATAGAGTGGTTTGATGTAGTCCGCACAAGATGTCAGAGCGTGAGTTAAGCTTGTCCTGTACATGGTGGCCGTGTGGAGGCGGGAGGCGCTCAGCACCTTCGCCAGTGCCTCTTCTTTTATCAGGTTCAGCGGGGTAGCTGTGAGAAATAACATCCTTTATCCTTTTTTATGATGCTTTCAAAAGGTACTGTGATGCGTTGGGTGAGACAGTGGGTTATGTGTCATGTTTAGCCACTAAATAATCTCGGAGACTTCAGCGCTGTTGGCGGTCTCTAGGAGCTACAATCAGAATACACTGGTGTCCTACAATGTGACATGTTCTGCCCGCTCATCTCATGGCTCAAGTGTACCTCGATTACCTCTGCCAGCAAGAGTAAGTGGCCACACATACCGTAGTCCTTCCCAGGGTTACTGTCTGGACCGTCGAACTTCGACGACCCTGGAAGCCTTTTAGTCATGTTTTACTACAGTTAAGAGATACCACAGAAGTGCCATATTTTCTACACTATCGCTACAGATATGTACATTTATCGTTTCATTCAAAAACTTACCAGGGGTATCTTTAAATATGACGCAGTTATCCTTGGGGATGATACCAGGCGCATCGGGATGGACTAGGAAAGCCTTTAGGTGTGTCGGTTCCACAACGCACAAGACGATGAGGTAGCCAGACGTATTAAGGCAGACCTTTTCACCATTGATATGCCATATTTCTGGAAGCAAGATAACTATTTAGATAACCATTGTGTCCATTTCTAGTTAACTAGCTTTGATGGACCTCTTTGTCTAGTGTTTAGGATGTCCAGTTCATATTCGTTTTTAAATTGTACATAGTTTTAGAGTTGGTGTCTTGGCGAAATTCACATTTTCTTTCCTTCTTTCAAAGTGCTCTTTATGAATGTAAAAATACTATAAGCTATATTACAGTTAACTTTGTATATAAAATTTCTTACAACTGACTTTTAATTTATGCCACAAAACAGACAGAAACACGACATTCTTCACGTAAATAACATTACCGTTTTTATTCAACACTGCAGTTGTCCTGAAGTCCGCCTGCGTCGGTCTCTCCGCTATTTTTTCCTTCACACACAGCGCTATGGCTTTGTCTCCAGATGTTACATCACCTATAATATTCTGATACATCTCCTGCTCCAAGCCCTGCTGCAGCGCCTTCAAACACACCCAGTGGTCACTGATCTCATGTCCCAGCTGGAGATCTGACGATATTACCTCCAAATAGCGCAAGCTCTCCGTATTGTTCATAGCCAAACCATCGCGAGTAAGTTCTATGGGCGCTGCGTACATTTTAGCCTGTTTTAACACGTTTCGCCTGTCCTGGTTAGTTTTATTCGGGTCTAAGAACACTTTTGCTAGCGCTGCGATCCGATCATCGAGTGCTGTGGACTCCTCTTTATTTAATATCTCGGGATAAGCCAGCAGATCTCGATTAAATACGGATACGAATATATCCTTCATAAAAGGCGCGATTTTCGCCTTCCTGCGTTCTGTGCGTTCGATTACCTTGAGATCTTCGAAGTCGAACTTCTCTTCTTGGACCTGCGGCTGTGTGGAAGGCGTCGACGCGTAGCTAGAAGCGGATATTCGAAGTTTCCTCCCGAAGCTTTTCCGGACATTTTGATATCGAATAGTAGATATTTTACGGGCTATGTTCATAATGTTTGGATGAAATCTAACTCAATACGAATAAATAAAAACATCAAACGTACAGTTTTTGTTAAAATCGTAATTATTTTAGGTTTGCAATCGTTAAAAATAGTTTGATAATATTTTGAGGTTACTTTGACATTTAACCTGTCTCTTGTGACATAATACCAATGTTGACCTGTTCAAAGTAGAATTACATTTTATAATGTGCCAAGGACTCGACATAATTAAAACATAATATATTAAAACAACGATATTGAACCGAAATTTACACCTATTAATATTTAAGACAGCTAAAAAATATGAAAGGAGCATAAAACTTTTTCTATTTCATGTTTTAAAATCAAAAAGAAACTAAAAATTTTGCCTTTACCAATGAATGCAAGTTATTAATTGTAATGCGTGGAAAAAAAATTTTTATTTGCATTACAGAATGTTATATTTGATGCTGATCTTTGATAGATCACTGTAATATGCAGTTCTAAATTTAAGAGAAACTTACCTTTATGTTTTTATTATTATAAAAAGCTTTTAAAATATTATTACTTCATACAATTACATAACAAAAACCAAAAATTAATGATACCTATATAAAATTTCATAAATGGATAAACACGTTCCCAAAGCAATTATAAATTTCCGTATGAAATATTTGAAAACAAGAGAACATTAAAAATATTTAGAGCGGAACCAGTTCAAACACGGTCAATGGGACCCTACTGAAGTATGAATGGTAATGTCAGACACTTGAAATCGGCCTAATTATGCTTAAACATACATCCACCGTTATATTATATACAAGTGATATTAAGACAACGACTGGACGTTTAATTGAACACGGTTTTTTGGCAACACTGGGATATACTAGTGATGGGAACATTATATTTCGTTAATAGCATTGGAATGTGCCAGTCGTGGGATTTGGATTTTAGTATCTCACTCCGGTGGCCTGGGTTCAAGTCTAGTTCAATTAAGGCCAATTGGAATACGAAAAGTACGTTTTATAACTCGCTTTAGATCTTTGGGACTCTACAAAGACTCTCCAAGACCCTCTTCTCGTTTTCTCGTATCGCATTAATCGCAAAAGACTGAAGCTTTACTCCCTCTACGTAAATTCTTCGCAGCCCTCGACGGCACGGTTAAAGCACAGTTTTTTAAACGCGCACGTGCATGTTGTGAATTCAGCTTCCTTCCGAGATATTGACATTGCCTTATACAGTGAGGCTCTATAAATGTAGCGTTAAAGTGTTCCGTTAGGGCAGACAACACAATGGAAACTCCTCTGATGCTACAGGTGCGTATAGGCGACGGTAACCACTTACCATCAGGCGGGGCGTCTGCTTTTTTGCCGTGCTTTTATACTAAAAAAAGGAAGAAAGACAGTAACTTTGTATATTATTTACTTTCTCACATTATATTTCAACTATAAGTACGTCGTAGTAGTAACGTAAAATGGTTCACTTCGGATACAAATGCAATTCTGTCTGAATGTACTAGAGTTATTCAGGCTGCATCAATCGCAAAAACCGTAAATATACAAGGTAATATCGATCACAAAGCCGTGGGAGATTGAAACAGCGAACGAGCACAACCCTATGATGTCAGACAAGGTTCGGGGGGTGAGAAACACCCCGGGCATCACATACTGTAATATTAACTTATTACACCTTTGTTTAAGGACCATTTTGCTTTGTTTCGGTTGAATTTATGTTATTTTACATAACTACATCTACGTTTCCCCATGAAATAATCAGTAGGACTCAATCTTCGAAACGACGCCCGCGTATTTGCTTTAAGACATTTTTAAGATTGTATTACGGGTTTTTGTGCTTTAATTGTGTGTCTATTCATAATTTCTTGGGACTGAATGTGCAAAAAGTATTGATTCAATATTTTGTGGTGTTATTTGTTAAAAAATGACGTTCTTCCGTGCTTCCTGAGGAGGGGATATCGTACGTTGGCGACATGGAAAAATATTAAAGATTTCATGTTACTGATAATAAAAGACAGTTCATTAATGGTACGTTGTTTGTATATTCAATTGTTACGTCAGTTAATAGTTGATCTATTAAGCGTTCTAATTTAATATAACGCGTAGTGTTTGACATTATTTACGTCAGCAATAATTGGATTTAGAATGTAATTGACATCACTAATTTCAACTTCGTTTTACACCCAATTATTACCGGTCACTGGCGGGTTACGATTCTAGGTAAGCCGTTTTATTGTTATTATCTTAATTTGTGTCATTTATTATCTGTAGACTGTTTTTTTTTTAATTTAAAGTACGAGACAATGTTTGTCCAGTTACAGGTATATGTTATGCCTACTTTTTATTAATCTGTTCTGGTTTTTTTACTTTGACTTTTTCTTAGCAACTTTCATATGGATTTAAATATGAGATTAAAAGATTATATAGCATATGTTTGGGCGGGTTAGACAACTGTTTAATATATGGGCGGGCTTAGAGGCGTTTTGTGGATTTAGTAATAGATATTTATATTTTAAATGTGTATGTAGTTCTATTTGTCTGGCTAGTATTGTTTATATGTCAAGACAGTCAAACTTATATGGATTAATAAAGATAAATATAAATAAATGTGAAATATTTAACTACCTAATATTATTGAAGTGAATTCTTTTATTTTCGAGTTTTAAATTTGAGAACTCACGAAGAGAAGTGTCATATATTAATGTCTTTTATTGATCCACTGCCGGACTCAGGTCTCCTCTCATAATGTGGCTTAAGGCCATAGTCTATCACGTTGGACAAATGCCGTTCGGCAGAGGGCACACATTTCAGAAAATTACGGAGAAGTCAAAAGTATCCAGGTTTCCTCACGATGTTTTCCTTCAATGTTATACCACTAAACCATCAACGCAATATAGTAAAACACTAAAATAACCAACTTAGCAACACTTTAAGCTTAATTATAAAGAGAAGTAGTCAAAATCAAAGGACTGTCGAATCAACTTTCATCCCTTATTTTATCCCTTTGAAGTCGTCAATTTTCCAAAAACATCAAACGCGTATTTTATTTCTAATTAAAGCTAAACACCTATTAGTTTTGATAATGTTTGCTTCAAATCAGCGCATTTTCAAACTTTCAACCCTTACGGAAGTTAAATTAACGTCCTTAGGGTGCCTAAACCACAAGAGGAATCCACTGTCCACATTTCATACTTTCAGCTACAGTAACGGAGAGCATCTCTGAAATAGCAGGAAATCCCTCTGACAAGAAAAACGCTTTTCCTCATAAGCGTTGGCGGCCTAAGGAAAATGAAATTCTTTAAAATACAACGTAACAATCCAATTGGTTATATCGAAGATGACGGCGCCCGTCCGTGCCTCGCTATTGAAAGCGCGAAGGCAGTATGTATTTAGATTGCTAGGATCAGTACACACTACATTCCAGTCGCGTTGTAATTGCGCCTTTATAAATTACTCGCTTTTGCCCGCGACTTCGTCTCGCGCATATATTATTATACAAATGTTATTATACATATAAACCTTCTGCTTCAAACACTCTATCTATTAAAAAAAACCGCATCAAAATCCGTTGCGTAGTTTTAAAGATTTAAACATATATAGGGACATAGGGACAGAGAAATCGACTTTGTTTTATACTATGTAAAAAATAATCGGACCGTTCAAACTAGCGTCCAGTTACTCTCATTCCTGATTGTCTCTCAAAATCATTTCATTTAGAGAGACGAACTCTTCTGGCATCAATTATTTTTGTAAGAAATGACTGGCTGGATATTTTGTGACGAGGTGTTTTGACGGACGAAAAAAACCGGAGGCAAAACAGAAGACTTTGAAGGAGATAAAAATGAACAGCGCGATAGATAAAAAGTTTTATCGTTAGTTACTATGTGCTCGAATTACGAGTGGAGAATTAATTACTAGTTGATCTCATTTTCAATAGGTGGTTTATAAAAAAAATATTTCTAATCATAACCGTACATTTTATACTCATTGTACCATTTCCATTTCCAAAAAGACGAATTAACCAACGAAGGACTGTGCTAACATTAAATGTCAAACTGACAGTTGGCGTATGACGTTTGAAAGTTGGTAAAACGCGCGCCGGAGCCGACCGCTGATGAGCAGAGACACTAGCTTGTACAACCTCTCATTTCATATTCCTTAAATTCCACTAAGTTTCTTCAAAACTCCCGCTGAAACGGAATTAAATTATTCCCGTTTATCTTTTTGCAATCTTCCAACTGTGCCGTGTAAAAATTGGAACGTAAAAGCTATTTAATTTAATTTGCAATTTTTATGTATAATTTCGAGCTTGATATCTCCCGATCCACCCTGGGCCGATGAGGGTACAGTAAATATGTATGACAATCATTAACAGTAGTTTCCTATAAGGAATAAACAATATTCCTCGAAAGATACAATACGTTTTTAAACAAATTCGAATAACACATTAACTAATGCAACTGCACTCATCATTGAAATTTTAAAAAAAGATTAATTTGAACTATAAAATATTATACCGTCTACAGAACTACACGTGTCTGCCAAATTTCAGCCCAACAGCTTCAGGGAAAGTGGATGAAATATTGATTGAAAATTCCAGGACATACATACAAGTGAAGTGAAATAAAAGCTTTTAATTAATGTAAACAAAAGTCTTGATTGTGTACAGCTGTTATCAATAAAAACGTACAATAAATAACGTTATTAAAAAATATAAAGAAACTACTAATTAACTCTAACATCCCTAGTCTTAGATTTCGAGGTTTATTGCATATGATAAATGACTGGCAGCGGTTACTTACCCGTTGCTACTAGATTCACAGAAAAAAAAATGGCGGTGAAATAAGGTTAGTGACGTTATCAAACTAATATCACCTTTTTCACATCGATGTTAAGGGTTAAATTTCTGTCCCGCGCAATACGGGCGTTACTGAGTATCGTTATCCGATTGGCGGGATTCTCGCGATTCTTTTGTTCGACGTTTGTTCATCGCTAGTTGCTTCCTATGTTTTCAAGTTAACGTGTAGATATTTCTCGTACATACTATCAAATGGATAACGTCTTTGTTGAAATAAAACTCGAGGATAACTCACATCTTTTTCGGAACTAAAGCGGTAACTATAGACAATGATGAATGTAGAACACTCCATGTCTGCAAGCGTAGATTATACGTGGCATTGATTCTTTCTGCTTACGGGCGTGATGTAAAATAAAATAAAAAATCAAACACATAATATGAGATTTAATTTATTTTCCAATACAAAATTGTCAATATTAAATTTTGTTTTATTTATAGATATCAAGTAGGCAAATTCAGGGAGTACCATGTTAGGAAAGACAGAGGCAGCCATTTTGGACTATTCGAACTGGCGAGAAAAAAGGCGGGAACGTCAGTTTCAGAACGCCCTCTTAGGCCTCCCCTAGTCCTGGCCCTACAAGCAATGTTAACTTTGTCATATTTCTCTATCTACCTCCGTTTTTCCAATTTAGGGTCCGTACGTCCATAAAGGGCGTATGAGTGTAGACGAAACACATTTTAGCTCGCCACAGGTTCAAATATGTAATCCTACTGTACGCTTGTAGGGTTTCTCAAATTCAGGGCCGCATTAATGCAGGGCCGCTTTCAGCGGGTCGCACTAAAATATGTCAGATGGTATATACAACCTTGTATTTTTTTTTGTGGGGGGTGGGGGTGGGCGGGGGTTGGACTTTTCGACGGTAGATTCTGAACCGCTTCTGCTGTTTGGCAGCAATTTTAATTTAATGATTTAACTTTATAAACGGACACCTGATAAACATACTACATATATAATACTTACATAAATATTTTTCTTACACTCAGAAACAAATCAATGCTCATCACATTACATTTCCGGAGTGGGGATCGAACCCACACGTCTTGGTTCAGCAGTTTTTGATCGAGGTCAGAGATCTTTTGTACAATGCAGATTTGAACCTAGTCACCGGCGCGTTATCTGGATGCGGCAGACAGATAGCGGCTCCAAACGTGCCATGGCCGCGGTATTGCGATCAGATACAACGCCAACCTTGGCCCCTGCGCTAATCTCTGACATTGTGAGGGAAATCAATATTTTAACCACGCCATTGACATAGCTGCCGTTATTTTCTAGGGGAGGCTGGGCGCTGCTTGTTTGGTTACAGTCTCAATAATAATAATAACTGGGGACGAATCCACACGCGACGATCTGATTCCAAATTAGGTATTGAAAAGCCAGTGCTACGGTGACCGGACAGCTGATAAACATGCATATATACACTAATTGTGCCCGCGACTTCGGTCTGTGTTTCAATTTAAATTGAAGTAAAAGCAGCCGCAGTCACTCCGTATCACATCAGCTGTCTGCCAGTGAAGGTCCCGTCAAAAGCGGTCAAAAAGAGAGCCGGAAAAAACAGACGGACAGACAGACAAAAATTTAAAAAAAATGTTATCTTGGCACATGTACCGTGTATACATACATATGCATTTAGTAAATAGCGATTATTTTAACATTACAAACAGACACTCCAATTTTGTTTATTTGTCTGGACAAAGGACAGAAACGCCGTTTCAAGTTGGCCCGTAGAGAGGGAGAGCGGAGATCGGCCCCGTTCTCCCTCTCCCTCCCTCTCTTTTCCCCCGGAACTCCTTAATTACGCAGCAAACAAACAAGTCGGAACGCAAAAAGCCGATTTGAAATCGCCGTTATATTAAATTCGTTTGTCGCCAGAAACAATGCGGAGGCTTTGGGTAAACCAGTAGAAAACTTTCACAATCCAATCCGGGGAGTCCCCGAGTTACAATAGAACGGCTTTGTAATATTTATGGGGCGAATTAAATACACTAGTGCTAACCAAGATTGATTCGAAGAAAATTCCACGCGCGGCTATCTGATTCCAAATTAGTCAATTGAACGCCCGCATTCTGGTGACCGGACAGCCGATAAACATATATATACATACGATATAATACTTATATAGATATTTTTATTACAACCGGGCACAGAGCAAACAAATGTGCTGCAAACACAAATGTTCGTGAATGGAAATCGAACCCGCGACCATCGGTTTTGCGGTCAGCGTCTTTAACCACGCGACCAGCACGCGAGTCAAGGGCAATTTAATTGTAAAATCAGGACTGCGTGCCGGGATTTGAACTCAACACCCTAGCGGGCCGCAATCTAACTACAAGATCTATCCCTATTCCAGAAAGTGTATAGCTGTGAACAATACGGGCGGCAATTATCCTTACAATGGGCATTATCTTCGCAACACCTCATATAATGGACGGTGTGCCGCCATTTCATTCCACGTCTGAGAGAGATATTACGAACTGGCAAAAACTCCCCTTGCAAAAGAGTTTGTTTTGTTTATTAAAATGAAACTTTTATTACGTCGTCTCAAATTTTTTGGTCTGTGTGTCGCATGTCGCGTGACGGTCGGCCGTGGAGTAGGGATAAAGCGAAAGGCGCTCGTCGGAGCGGCCGAGGCC
>DWDX01005286.1:0-10663 GCA_018245675.1 Agara michaeli | reverse complement strand
TGGAATAGGTGGTGAGCCTATTGCCATGCACCGGGCACACATCCAGACTCTGAGTCACTACTAGGAATTCTAAATTATCCATTTTATATCGAAATTATAAAAATTATGACAATTATTTTTATCATTATATAGTGTAACTATGCAGCATGCCCGCGACCTCGTCCCGCCACCGCTGCAAAAAATGTAATCATTTACGACATCACATTGGAAACCTCAAAAATAACAGTATTTCTCTACTAAATAATGGATGTTATTATACATATAAACATTCCTTTTGAATCACTCTATCTATTAAAAAACCCGCATCAAAATCCGTTGCGTGGTTTTAAAGATCTAAGCATACATAGGGACATAGGGACATAGGGACAGACAGCGGAAAGCGACTTTGTTTTATACTATGTAGTGATGCTTTATATGTGCATATGTGTTTAAGATATTCAGCAAGGACCGTAGTGCTTTTTAACCGACTTCAAAAAAGGAGGAGGTTCTCAATTCGTCTGTATTTTTTTTTAATCAGCTTTTTTAATGTGGTGATAGTTTTAAAATCAGAAATCTTCATGAACAAATGGTGACAAATGACAGCGTGAAGTACAATATTCGCTAAGTAACAAAGTTTCATCAGAACTTTCGTGGTATTAAATTTTAAAATTCAACCCGTGTTCGTATTACGTACACACGGCGAACAAGTTTGTTGGCACCGACTTTCACAAGTTGCGCAGTAAATACACATTTTTTGTGTACTGTACCTCGAATATCTCAGTGGATGCATAAATTAATATTTTAAATGTTCTCAGCTTCAGTGGATCGAAGCCAAATGCAAGCCGCAGGATACTGAATATTATATGCTTATGTTTAAAATGCAGTCGCAGACGAAAAATCGAAAAAGGTTATCCGGTACATAACTTACTGGTGTTACCCGCGTAAATCCCAATCGCCTGGGAATTTCGATATAAAAAAGTCCCATTAAAATCGGTGCAGCCGTTCCAGAAATTTGCTCAGACAAACAGAAAGACAGAAAAAATAGTAAAAAAGTCTGTTTGTCTTTTAGTATCGTGTAAATATAATACATAACTACATATAAGCACTTGAAAAAACACAGTTCCTTTGAAATCACAGACAGACACTTCAATCTTATTTATATGTATAGAGTATAGATAGTAGATAAAAAAAACTTTAAGCTGAAGTTGAGAAAACGCTTATTCTACGTTTGTTATGGTCTTAAAACTTTTGTACAATGTCACTTCCAAACGCTACACTAGAGTTACAAAGAGAAAGTGTGACACATTTGATACCATTCTTTCTATGTTTTTTGTTTTCAATATTTATGTTCTCAACTTTTGATGCCCATTATGCCTCATTTCCTTTGTCAGCTCTTACATTTCCGTGTCTTTGGTAAGACAAGAGTACAGAAGCACTCGTGCCCGTCTCGTCCTTTGTCAAATTTAACGAGCTGGAAAAGCTCTACCAGATTGGAAGGAGCCTGATTTGGCAATGACAACTCCTAAGAGGTTTAGAAGTGAAGACGTAGGTAGAGTCGAGTTAATGTAGAGATAATATTGTACTTTTTTTTCAGTCGTCTTAATGAAGAGCTTCAAGCTTGGCAGAATCGGTAATTGTAAGCATTTTGCCAACTTAGTAAAATCATCAGATATCCGCACCAAATGATTGTCTGTAGGTCTAACTTTTTAGTCTCGTGGTGTCTTTGAAAATCTGCAAATGACTCTATAAAAAAGGTCAATAAAAATCTTCCAAGTTCTTAGTATCGTGATGACACTTGACAAGTTTTCGTAGAATTCACGAGCATTTATATATAATGGCTGTTGAAAACTTCAATGACTGTTGAGAGTTAGAAGTTAAAGGGTACTTATAGGTAGCTTAATACTTTTTTCTGGGGTCTCTCTGAATACTATTTGCAGAAATGTGTTTTCGGATTTCTCGAACTCGATTACAAGCAGGTTGATTTGAATGAAATTCAAATCTCAAAATACTGGATAAATATTTGTTATATACATAGAACCTTTGACTGGCGCTCACTGCTAAGATCCAGACGTAGAATTTTACGAATACAGTCAAGATTTCTTTAATATGGACGATAAAGCCAATACAGATGATACTACATAAATGTCTATTCTCTTTCTCTCTTCTTCTTCTTCTTCTCCTTCTCCTTATATTATATCCTCTTATATTCACTTTTGTCTCAACGGACATCAGTTCGAGCTAAGCCTCATTACCAATCGTGGAAATTACAACAGAATGCCTCCTTTTCAATGGATAAGTTTACATTTGAACAACAGAAATCACATTCGAAATTTAAATCAAAAACCAACCACCTAAGGTTACGAGAATATTAACCCATCAAAATACCTCACGTAAATCTAAATTGGAGGTCGATGAGTCATTAGCGCAGAGTGAATGGGAATGAATGATTTAGCGCGCGGATGTTGAGCAATCACACCTGCTGATTGAATGATTGGCACCTGAAGTCGGCTGCAGACCGAAATACATTAACGCAGATTAGAGTACCCGACTTTAATGTACATTCGCTCTGTAGAGTTCTGGTAACATACGACACTATTAGCATATATTTTGGTCGACCCGTTTATATAACGTAACGTAACGTAACATCACGCCTGTAATCCCCTAAGGGGTAGGCAGAGGAGTGTAGTACACCCGCACATTTCCCCAGTTACGTTTAAGTCCCACAATGGAATAGGTGGTGAGCCTATTGCCAGACTCCGAGTCACTACTAGAAATTCTAAATTAGAAAAATCCAGCAGTACCCAACCCAGGATTTGAACCCAGGACCTCCCGATCGGCAGTCGCGCTAGCAACCGCCCGACCAACGAAACAGTCATCAGTAATAAATTATATAAAATACATGTAAAATTGTAACTTGATTTATTTGCATTTTTTTAAAAGTGAGAACACGTAGTTGTTGTAACTGTCGAGTTTACCTCGAACCGTCTAAAAAGCGTACAAATTAAAACAAGATAGCATCGTCATTAGATTGGTTTATGTAATAGTTATCAGTTAGACGCATCTGTGTTTGCGAATTATTAACATATTTTTCATCAGTTGTGTAACATCGTGTTAAGCAAGCACATATTTGCTATCGTTACGTAACGATTGTTAAGCCTTTGCAGGCTTTAAAGGCGCTTTTAAAACTGTACACCAATGCCCACTGAAGCTGCGTGAGGTATGCTTCTCGTCATTACAGGCCAGACCCGTGCATATATGATATCTATGCAATAATAACACTTATGTTTTGTCAATTAATGTCCGATTTATTTATGGACTATTAAGTTCATTAGGTCCTCAAAACCTCATGATTTGATGCGACCTGAGTTCAACATTGGAACAATAAAAAGGTTGGAGAAAAAAAATGTTTTTTATTGTGAATTTCTCAGTTACGTCAAAAGTACCACTTGACTAGAGATAAATAAAAATAAATCATCACAAAGGTAATGCCATTGTAAGTTGAATGACATCTCCAATAAATATCTCTATATAGTACAAAGTCGGTTTCCGCCGTCTGTACGCTTATATCTTTGAAACTACGCAACGGATTTCAATGGGGTTTTCATCAGTAGACAGAGCGATTCAAGAGGAAGGTTTATATGTATAACACATGCAAGGCCACTGTCCGTCCTTCTGTCTGTTATGCTTTCACGGCCCAAACTACCTGGCCGATTGTAATGGAATTACATAGGGATAGTCTGAAGCCTGTGACTCAACAACGGATATTTTTGGTCTGATATTCCTAAGGAATCGAAATCACCGAACCGGCGCGTAACCATGAAGAGAGTGATGAATGTAGACGAAGCACGTCAGGTTAGTAAGGGTAGAGATGTTTGGCACTCAGCGCGCACCTGCCTACCCCGTTAGGGACCTGGTTTGATGGTATAATAATAATAATAATCGAAATCTACGAACGCGACCCCGCACAGCTATGAATATTCGAAAGTTGACTTTGGTCTCAAATTACCACTTCAAAAAGCTGCCCGTGCTCATTGCGACAGGCTAACGTGGTAGCTATTCGCGACGAACAATGGATGGCGCAACCACGCTGACGTGTCGAGAGTAGCGGCTCACTGACGACAATTATAATATAGCACCTACTCACGCTGTCTGATCATTCACTATAGATCGAGTGAAGGTTTCATTGATGAAACGAACAGGTATTATAATAACTGGGGACAATTACACACACGGCTATCTGATCCCAAACTAGGCATTTTAATGCCTGTGTTAGGGTAACCGGACAGATCATATACATGCATATATGTACACATAATATAATACTTATATATTGGATATTTTTATTACACCCAGACATAGAACAAATGTGCCCATCACACAAATGTTTGTCCTGGATGGAACTTGGGAATACTTGTGCAAGTGCAAATTTGCGCAGGGGTGTGTCTTAAAGTTCTAATATATTTTACCAATAGCGCTTATAAATACACAGTCAACCATAACTAACAGCACATCAGGGTTACCCGTTTTTCATATACAACCCCATCAGTAATACCAGCTATTCAAACACCAGCCCGCCAGGGCTGCCAGCTGTTCATATGTCGAGCATCACGTGGACCGCTTATAATGTTGTCGCTTATCGTCAAACAAATCACGAGTTCAGTGTGATGCAATATTTACAATCCCGCGCAGACCGTACACAACGATCGCAGTCCACTTATCAGACACCTTAAGCTTGGTATTTCCGAGGTGAATTGATTTTGTCCCGCTGCGATAGACAAACAGAGTGATTTATTTGAATTTGCGATCACGCGTCTGATAACAATTTTACAAATTCATCATCCATAAGACAAGATCGATTGAAACGTTCGGGAAAACCTAGGTAATCGTTGTGCGCTGAAAAGACACGGGATAGGGAGGTAATGGGTTTAATTCTCATGTACCCCGAACTTCTCCCCAACAGCTGATGGGTATCTTTTAAAAGACTGCCTTTGTCATCAAAAACAGATTGGCTCTAAAATAGAAGAAACCCAATCAATTAAAAGCGAGGACTTTAAAGAATCATATCTCAGGGACTTTGTGTACAGCGCAAAAAAACCGCAGAAAAAACTACTAAAAATAATATTCGACTGAAAAGCAACTTATTGTTAATAATAACACCAAGTATAACTGAGTTTTGATTCACAATTATCGATAATGTAAGCCAATTCAAATTCTAAAAAGCATTAAACAAATTAAATAAGGCAGCAGCGCATAGCGCGAAGTGGTAAAAAAGTAACGCGCGGTCGTTTACCGAGCGATTCTAAATTATATGGTAAATCGTTCGTGTCATTGTTATCTCTAATCTAAAGACAGTAAGGTGCAGAATCGATCGCAGATCATGTCAACAGATAATCCATCCAAGTACAAGACCACGGTAAGGCTTCAAAGTTCAAGGCGAGCTACGTTCAATGGAAACAAGATTTTGTCGAATTACGGGAAATTATGGTAACTGCGCCGTACTATTAGCAATATGTTAATAATATCTACGGTATGAATGATAACTTGGAATAACTGACACACGATCAGCTCAATCCAAACAACATAAACAGAACCTGCCCTACGGTAACCACACCGCACCGTGCCTACAATACCAGTTTATCTACTAGGACTTTTCAAACGTAGAGTGAACAGGCATTTAACCGGCATCGTTACGGCAGGGTTACGGTCAGATGCTACCGTATAAAAAAAAAAAATAGCGTAGCTAACCACTTGACTAACAGGCTAATGAAAAATAAAAAGGAAACATTGAAGGAAGATTACTGATAAGTAATAAATGTATTCTGGTAAGGTCCTCTTTTAAGTACATTAAATCTAGCAACACATCTGAACCACCTGAATTAGAACTCCACGAACGTGACGTTTTTATAGATGATCGTTCTACAAAGATTTGTAAAAGTCGAGCAGCCGCAAACAAAACTCAAGATTAATTCAAAAGACCTCGTTACATTTTATTCACAAATATTAACAGTAACAGTTGATTCTATATACTTGTAACAACCTCGTGATAATTGAGAACGATAAGACTACGGTTATACACGACTATATCAGCTCGGATGACAAATAAGAAATCCCAGAAGATCTAAGGCATCCAATTACTCTCGACCGATTCTCCAGACTTGCTGGAGTGTGATAGAACAATACAGAAAAAGAAAAGAAATTAATGAGTTACAAACCAGACCAGAATTTAAATTTAAACCAGAAAATTAAAAATATTCGTGAATGAAATAACTTTAGTTTCACATAATTAAATATTGACCACTTAAATATATATAACACCTGATAATTTATTTACAAGAACGAATTTATAAATTTACGATCAGCGCGTTATTAGCTAACAAACACAGGTATACAATATACATAGGTATGCCACCAATTTGTTTTCATTCTTCTTTCCGTCTCTCTTTCTCTTCCTCTGTCTCCATAACTACATAGACATTTTGATAATCTGTGCACTATGTCGGGCCTAAATACATGATGGTATATGTAGTACATGTATAACGTAGCGAATAAGTAGTTTGGTAGTGTATTTTTTGTACAAGTTGCATGCGCGTATGTCCTTTATGTCATGAAGGGACGCAATCATACATCATATTCACCAGTTGTTCATAAGTAATTTCAGATTAGTTTAAAGCAGATAAACCATCTAAGGTGGATCACAAAACAATGACAGGAGAAACCACATCGTCAGGGGTGTGATTAATGTGGCGATGCATGCGACCATTAGGAGGCGAAACAGCACGCGATCGTGAAAACTAATATAGGTAAGTGGAACAATCGAGTGGATTACGAGTAAAATGGATTTTAAATCGATATTCTTATTGCTTTTCGTAATCGATATTGTTAAATAATGAACGCAACATTTTCTCTTTTATGTTGGTACGATTTAATTCAACTACGTTGGCACCATTGTAAATTCAATTTTATTATCTATTAGCGATGAAGCTACTGTAAAACTCTTGTACTTTCCGGCGCTTAATTCATATCACAGTGATTTATCAAAATTAATCTTCAATTTTACGAAGTAATCGTGAATAATTAATCAGATATCAAAATTATACATTATTATATCTTCAGTTGTTACCTATCCAATTCGCCGAGTGGAAGTAAAAACAAGACAATAGGTCTTTTCCAATTTAAAATTACATTTATATCTTTTTATTTGCTAAATAATTCATTCGAAGTACATATTTCATTCATAAGTCAAATTGCTTGCTATATATTACAAGAAGAGACTCATCAACTAGGTACTATTCACTGTGCGGATTGAAATTAACATCTCAATATATTTTCAACAGCCTATTTTCATCAGAGACAATCTATATTTTTATTAGTGAAAAAACTTTTAGAATCGGTACCGTATTTTTTGAAAATAAACCTTACAAATAAATAATAAATAGGAGTGGAAAAAAACGAGTATGATATATCTAGACAAAATTCATAGAATCCATAAATCTAACAGCAGTAGTAAAGGCACGCAAATTGTTCACATAATGCTAATGGAGTCATCAATAATCATCAGTCTTTGCTAATAAGGTAATGAGGAAGCGGCATTCAGTACTACAGAATTAAAAATAACGTAATAGAGAAGAGTATTTAAAGAGCACTGGCCGTCTTAACTTAGCCGGCATTAAGAACAACATAAAAAAGTTTAATAAGGATACAGTTGAAGGCACGACACGCAAGAAACCAATCATTCTTACCGCTAAAATTGACTACCACCGCATCGAAGAAAAATGTTAATGACGTCCGCGGTTTTCAGGGATCAGGCGCTATAGTTATAATTCACATTCCTTATTCATTCTCGCCGGCCAGTTTTTATTTCACGAGCACACTTAACTGCAGGTTATATTTAATCTGTTGCGTCTTTATCGTTTACAAATTTATCAGTGTTATCTACCTACTTGTCAGTAGTCGCTCAGTTGTAATAGCCGATCCAGAAATGTCAGTCGAATTCTTTTTTCTATGTTACATTACCTAGTTAATTTATTTTTTTAAAAAATGATATGCATTTCGATTTTACTAAAAAAAATATACGACACATACCTACACTTACATACAATAAATATTTTCCAGGCTATGGATTTCGTTCTTTAATTTCGTCAAAGTAGTCATGCTTAATCGTATTTTAATACGAATGACACTTTTTGAACGGTTGTCATATTAGTCAATTTCGCTTTTTGGTTTAAAAATTCACAACACTAAGATCATATTGCTCGTATATTATTATACAATTGTTAAGATTTAGAGTTGCTTAATATTTTGACCTTTTAACATACCAGCAGACTAATTATAATAGACGATCTAATATCGGATCGTTATATGAATTTATTTGATATCACAAATTACATAACAGTAACATTTCGATATTGTTATCATAACTTTATAATACGAATAAAAGAAGAATGTTAGATACCTATTTACAATATGAACTAGTTGTGTGAACAATACTGAGAATTAGAAAATTGAATAACGAAAGGATTAGACAAATTTTATGTTCAATTGGCACTTTTAGCATACACAAAACTTTCACAAATGTTAAATGTGTACCAATTAGATTAAAATCCACTTTGCGGAGACATGAATTTAGATATAAAAAACCCAGTTAAATCCAATGATGCATGTAAAATTTCTTAACGCAACGTGAATTAATCCAACTCGCTTTCATCTGATCGCCGAGAAGCGTTTGATACGTCAACGATATGTTGCGTTAACTACATATAGGTACTGCAGATTCATTTTTGTAATCATTCCATTTTCTAAATAGCTTTCCGATTCTATTACTCAATTTGATGCTCAGATTGAGGGCTAAATAAAAATATAGATAACTAAACGTAGTTTTTAAAGTTGTTTTAAACGAACATAATTGTGATATTACGAAATGTATGAAATTGGAATTAGACGCAAGTTAAACAACTTTTTAATAACATCCAAATTCTCAGCGTTGCTAAATAAATATTGGCGAGACATTCTCCTTGATTCAGGTACTCATTTCGTCTACGACTATTATTACCATATTTGTTTCGTATCTAACATTTTTTGTACGTGATTCCGCGAAGGTTACCGGATAAATAAAGCGCTAATACTCGTATAGAGGACGATGTTCGAGTAGCGATTACCTCAGAGCACCTGACGTGATTCGTTGAATACTATTTGATCGGCAAATGTTTAATGACGCCTGTATCTGTGTCCTCATCGCTCTGTATCTGCCACTTTATCGCGTATTGCATTAACTCATTAAGATATCTAATCAGTGTTAAATATCTCAACACTATCTGATACGAGCAATGAAATAACGATTGGTTAAAGCGTGTGAAATTGGTCTCAATGATAAAATCATGTGGGTAAACAAAGAATATATTTGAAACGGGAGACTGGACACAATCAGCTTGGCCGAAACGATTTAAAAGGACAGGTACGCATTGACATTCGAGCCGCTGTGGACTCCCAACAATATGCAGTAAAATATAATAACATAACATAAAGCGTAAAGCGGTGACACTAACCAACTTCAGCATTTGTAATCCCCAAAGATTTTCACACACGAAGTATCGGTAAGGACAAACAAAAGCCTAATCAAGTCCTAATTGAACCATCAAGCGTCCACGGCACACACACTCACTTTTACCAAAACTAATTATTGCGGGGGACCATTCGGAATACAAGACGACAGTTTGTTTTTAACGCCACGCGTCCCGCTGCTTCGCCAATGTATTTCGACGACGCACAATATCACATAACACAATGTACTTAGTTCGTTATTCGAAATTTAAAAAAAGAAACTCGTTTGTTTTCAACTTTTAAAAAAAAAAGATCACTCGGACATCGTCAAGTTTATTCCACGTGAAGCACTGGCGCAACAAGTGATAACGTCGACAGTTGGCGCGGCACTGGCGACTGGCAGATATCGAGAATGAATGGAGGAGGCTCGCCGGCGATCGTGCCTCTCGCTCGTACGCAGCCTCTGCTGCCCCCGACAATACTTTGATACGACCTCACGCGCAGTCAGCCTGCTACCTTTTTTTCAAATTGCTCCAGGTGGATTTCGAATTACACGAGCCGTTTTGAAATCCAAAACTATTCCATACCGAAAACCCTTTCTTCATATCATAAAGCTATGTGTACCCGTTGATCACTTCAAGTTAGGTAGCTAGCGAACTTCAAGTGTAAGTATCTAAAGTAATACTATAAAAGAGGAAAGATTTGATTGTTTGTTTGCATTGAATAGGCTCTGAAACTAGTGAACCGCTTTGAAAAACTTTCACCATTAGAATCCTACATTACCCCTGATGAACAGAGGCGATAGAATATTATCAAAAAAGTTAGGGATCCGTATAAAAACTTCGATGGATCGAAACGGCCAGGATGTGAAAAAATACCAAAAAAATCGTTAAATCGCGTACGCTGCGGAAATGATTGACAATAGAGCGAGGCGATGTACTACCGTGCGAAGCCGGGGCGGGCCGCTAGTCTTGAATGAAAACGCAGTAACAATTTATTGAATTAACAAATGAACTACGATAAAACACCAAACACAATCGCAACGATGAAAGATAAGCAATCGCAAATAACGATGCAGTTATCGAAGCGATGCGATGTGCGTTGCAGTCGGATAAACAAACTACTACGTCACGACAACCTCATAATC
>DWDX01005285.1:0-10665 GCA_018245675.1 Agara michaeli | reverse complement strand
ATAATCTATTATCAAATTTATATATATTGATTACAAATTTCGGTACGTACAGTATTATGTTAGTTAATTACTTAACCGCTGAAACTGATATGGATTCCTAACGAAACTGATTAAGCATAATAATGATGTATCGACAACATTCACATACAACAATTTTTATGCTGTTTTTGACCTTAAATCTTTTCATTAAGAGAATAGGAGCGTCTCCAACGGTGAAACAATAAAATCATTAAAAGAACTCACGGTTCGTTAATATCTACCTACCTCACATACCTCTAATATCTACCTCACACAATTTTGTATAGCTAATGAAATTTACAACTAAAAAAATGTACATGGATGCATACACAAATTTCACAAAATCGTTTAGATCAATCATTATTTACATTATTGATTTAAATTAACTACAGCCAATTACCTCGCTACGATCACTTAACACTAAACAGGTAGGTTAATGTAATGTCTCTGCATATGTATATCAATAATGTTTAGCTAGGGTATCTGTGGTTTATATCGGGATATGTTGTTCTTAGGAATATGTAGCCCCGAAGACGTGTATTACGTAAAAATGCATGTTTTATTTTCGCTCCGAGCGATAGGCATCGCCGTCATTATATAGAGATGTTATCGTTACCTTTTGTCTTTTATCGCGGTTGGTAGGTTTAGCGTTGGATTCAGATTTCTGTTATATATTTCAAGGGTGCCTTATAGGCATTGCGACGTTACTTGATATAATGGTGCAGAGCCTATTTTATGTTAAAGGGATATCTAAAACGTAGATCGCAGTTTAATAGGACTGCTTTCGCCGATGGGAGACTTCAGGGAATTTAGAATAGGACAGATGAAATGCGAACGTTGACGCATATTCCTCATATTCAATGTTCAATAACGCGTTAGAACGACCATGTACAGTATGAGCTTTACGCCTTATTCACTTAAAATATATACATAATATGTACATTGTACATATAACTCGTAGTTTGTCAATAGAGATTTCTTTGGCGCTTATTGTTTTCCGATACTGCTGGCGTACGCAACGATTTTGGGGTAGCCATGTCAAGATCTCCTTGACTTAATTATCAATACTTTCATCCTTCAAAACCCGAGCTGGCCGGCCGTGAAGGGTGTGTTTAAATTGACTAATTAACAAAATTCCACGTTACGCCCTTGGGCCGAAGCTTCATGCCTCGGTCAGATTGAGGCTATCGATAATTAATTAAAAATACGCCACAATGTACATGACGAGGGTGACTTTACATATCTCGTTCTTCATTTATAAATATATAGGCACGTGGTCATAATAACTCTATGTAGACTGAATTGGATAGTATCACAGATACTAAAAAATGTTTTGTTACATATTATTATATATTCTCACGCCTCTACTTTATAGGCGTATGTAGAGAATAAAAATGTCCACTGGTCACAATTTCGTTAGGACAGACTTTTGCCTCTGAATCATCAAAGTCATCACTGCGCATGATAAGCTTCGAAACATGCAATACTTTTCAAAGCTGGGAAGTCTTTCGATTTTCACAGGAATGCGTGCCACATCTGCCATAATCATCGTTAATATAAATAACGCAATGCTTAAGTTCTTTTTTCACCGACTTTTTTCTTTTACTCTAACATAGCCTGACAGGCGCACAAATCCGATGAATGATTACTATATAGTGTATGAAATTCATCAAGTGAATGTATATTCTTTTTACAATTAATAAACCAATGTGAATATAAGCCTAGCGACACTTCCCGTCGGTAACTACTACTGGATAGATCATTTGTTCGGCGACTGTGTTTAAAATTAGAGTATATAGTGAACATTTTGCCATATTAGAATATGGAAAGTTATGAATATATTTAATTACACCAGTAATAACGTTGTGATCTCAAGCAAGTTACATACGGGGCGGCCTACTTCAAGAATCTATAACGTGTAAGTTTAAACAAGTCACATGCCAAACGTGACTTATCGGTTCTTATGTGGATATTATCGTGTGACGTAAAGATGTCGGATTCCAGCAGACAGCTTTTATTTTATTTGAACTCGGCACGTGGCTAGCACGCGCGTACTGACTACATTAAATTAGTTAGTAAACTTTTTATTTATTTCATTACATAACATTTATTTTTGTTTATAAACTTCGTGTCTTTTAATAATAATTTTTAAATTATTGTAATCATTAATCTTATGTTAAAAAGTAGATAGTGCCAAAATATTTCATGAGAATAGATTAAACTGTATAAACTTTGATATTCTACAGCGCTATCTAGTCCTGAATTATAACAAACTAAACAGCATAAAACTTTCTTCGTTAAAGGACACATATACTTGTACATTATTGTAAACTTTCAGCGATCGGTCAAATGCTATCACAGTCTTATTGATCTCGCATATGTACCCGTTGTATATCAAATAGTTATACATGTGGGTATTACCGACAGTTTATAAAATAATAAATAGCGCTAGAAAGAGATCTAGCGGTAGAAATGTGATAATTTGAGAAGAGATCGGCTCCCGATACTTATACAGCTATACATATTGCGTGTTTTGTTCATAAGATATTAGATTACAGCGTTAATAAATCATATAATATCTCCGTAGAACATTGCCCTGTGGAGAACACTAGCCTTGTACATTATGCCCAGTTCATCGACATCCAGAAATTCAATTTGTTGGAATTTTTTTATCAGAAATATAATAACGTAGAACGCTCAATCCCAACGAAATTGGCGGAGTTGAAACTTTTCATAAATTTTATAATAACACGGGCCAGGACGTCCGTTTGATTAAAAGGTTATAATACGAAGAATAATGCCATGTTAAGTGCGTAGCCTGATGTGCCTCAAAAAGCCACGATCAAAATATATTTTGAAAAATGTTCTACACGAAGTACAAACGATTTAAAGGTCCATCTAGTAAAAGTGAACTTTATACTCATGTTGTTTCTCAGCGATCTTCAAAACTTCATCATACTCTGGCGAATCCGTTTATATGTATGTAGCTCACATATTGAGTATAAGAAGCACGCTGTCACGAACGTGCTTCGATATAAACAAGATCCAATTTAGACATGAACTAATCAAACAAATCAAACTCATTGAACTTTATTGACACCGACCAGAAACTTACGTAACGTCGCTTCGTGGTGTCAGTCACCTAACTCATTAAAGTTCCTAAATTACACAAACTCTAAGATGTTTATTTACTCCGCTCGGTGTTCGGTGGCTAGTGAGCCTGATGCTGAAACAAAGCGCGCGGGTACGATATTTCCAATCGCTTATTAGTAAAAATTGTTCTATGTACATATGTGTATATATAAAAGAATTGCCTAGTTTGGGATAGGATGGTCGTGTGTGAAACTATCCCAAGGTATTATATGAAAAAGCTCAAGAATTAGGTAGCGGAAAACTACTGGTATGTAAGACGATGGTCCTCACCGTCGCTACGTCTGTCCCCAATAACCATGTTGTTGAAGAAATTGGACAGCGTGCATTGACGTCAAACGCGGTATCACGAGATGTACTGCTGCATTAGAGTAACATTACTTAATCTACAATCCATTTCGGTGTTTAAGACTCGATTTGGCTTAAATTATAAAAATAACGAAGTTTTGCTTTTAAATTCCATTAATTTATATTTTTTTTATTTTAAACCTACCAATTACGCTACACTTTGTACAATATTGCACATTTTTACTGCAACTTTTTTATGGTAATATAACAATTTTTCATTTAAAAAATATCGGAGATATTCTCGAGTTTAGTGCTGTACGGGAAGGTAGCCGAAATTGCCAATAAATATTTATCGAGCTCGCAGCACCGCGCCTCGCCGTGCAGCTGACCTAGTTCTTTTGTCCACGAGATCTTTTCCGGTCACTGTCGTAACCGCTACCATTATATTCTACCTCTTATAGATTAACTACAAGTGAGGATTATGATACGCTAAATAATATTTTTTTATTTATTCTAATATTGCAATGACGGAAACTGGCTTAATGTTGGTCTAATGAGTGCGTGACTGCTTTCGTGGGTTCGATTACCACTCGGGACAAACTCTTGTGTGATGAGCACGTTTGTTTGTTTATCGGCTAACTGGATGCCCGAATTGCTCTAACGAATACGTTGTAATTTACAATAATAAATCGTCAAGTACAATTGTATTTGGCCAATCAAACATATTCGCCATACACGCTACCTTACTCCGTGCTGCTGACAGCACCGGTGTCACTGACGCCAATAACGCCGCGGACGTCGTCCCTCCGTCACGCAGCGCTGTGACGTAAGCAATAAATGAAACTGAATTGCTGCTCTTGAATCCAGTCAATTTGGTCGTGAACAGACGAAAATAAAAAACCAATTCTATCTTTTGAAAGCGAGATCGCTTAATTATCATATTAGTGTCCCCCTTCTTGTATTTTGTTTTGCAATGATAACGGTCAAAAAGGTACTTATTTTTCGACCATTTTTTTTTTCTCTTTCGTTATCAAGTGAACACAAAATCCTCAGAGCAACTATAAGTGTAGAAATTTATTAAATTTCAATTAATGAAGGCCAACCGGTCGTGTAATTTATTTATGTACAGAGATAAAGAAATGTATAGCATATTCCATGTTATTTATAGATGCGTTTAGCTTCCCTGGACAAACAGCCGCACTGGAGATAACGCGGCTACCCATGGTCCCTCCGGGGTGGCTATACTCATAGCGGGTACGATACACAACAATATAAATCTTGGTAGCAACGGCATTGTATTTCAGGAAATGTGTAAATATGTGTAATGCGGGATGCCGACCATTCTAAAACGAGTGACTTTTAATGGAAAATTTCGTAGCGAGATTGATGCTTCATAAGGCACGTTAAAAAGTCCCGAGTATCATCCCAAGATTTCATTGGATATATTACTTATGTAGAACAACAACATGAGATTAAAATGAGATACAATCAAAGCCTACTCTCAATATAGAGAATTAATGTATCCGAACTCTACACAAATTCATCTCAAACCGCCTGCCTTCATAAGTATCGTATCAAATATTGTGTTGTTACAAAATATCCACATTCAATTTGTTGACGGAATAAATTGTTTTACATTAGCGAAATATATCCCGACATTTCTCGACAATATCGAGCTGATCAGGTTATTAAGGTGGAATGTTTCCGATGTCACGAGGGCCATCGCCGGGGCTGGAGTTACAAAGAGCTACGAATATGTTAGTGCATTTACACCCACCTGCTTCAACTATCATATACGCACGCATGAGTCTGGTATAATTAATTTTTTTATTTATGTTATACAGTTAAGCCTAAGGAACAGGCAGGCGAGGCATCGGATGGTCAGCGATCATTTCACCCCACAGCACGTTGCTGACTAAGGACAGCTTTAAATAG
Source organism: Agara michaeli (assembly GCA_018245675.1). NCBI lineage: Eukaryota > Metazoa > Arthropoda > Insecta > Lepidoptera > Hesperiidae > Agara > Agara michaeli. The sequence goes on along the minus strand of DWDX01005285.1, from coordinate 5,274 downwards.
TTACGTAATAACATCACGACTGGAGCTTGACAATCAAGCGGGAATGTTCCTGTAAAATATACAGAATTACTCGGTCCCTCCACTGTTAGCACCGGTATATTATACACGGAGATCCATATTAATATACTGATTTTAAAACCTGTGTAAATTATTTTTAAGTAGCAGAGCTTTTAGCGATAATAAGGTTGGCGATAGTAAGGTAGTGACGATACACTAGGTTCAAGAAGGGGATGTAATCAGTTCAGATTGGACTGAAACTATATTTAAATCGTGCTTCAGAAGCTTAGCGGATAAAAAGTTTCCTCTTGTATGACCTGTCTCAACTATTGCAAAACGTGTATCGTCACGAGTAGAAAAACGCGCGGAAATGAGATAAAACGTGATGGGCAGCACGTTTTTACAGATCTCTTTTTATTGTTCGTGTTTTATATGCGAAAACCACGTGACTTCGGGGATTCATCTATTTGTATACTGATATAAACTTTACGGATTAATAAAAAACAATGTGAGGTGGATTATGTAAGTAAGCCATGGTGCTAAGTAAGGTAACCAACGTAAGCAGTGATAGCCCAGTGGTTTGAATTTAAGTCTCCCTCTGCGGGGTCAGGGTTCAAATCCTGGCACGCACCTCTAACTTTCCAAAGTCACGTCCATTTTATAACTTAACGTGCGTTTTAGATGGACAACAATGCCTAAACAAAGACTATTCACCCTTAAACTATGTAATGTAGCACGTCAATTTTATTTTTGTTCATTTTTTTACTAACAATAATAGGTAGGTACTGTTTGTATCATAAAAATGGATCTTGCAGGTTTGTTGAATACTGACCTTGTAGATTCGTTCAGCATGTAAAGTAATAGCCCGCCAATGTAGTTTCAGTAGCAGAGTAATGTAGACGTTTGGATCTATGCGCTAGTATAAAATGAACTAATAACTCACGTTGTGAATTGTGACTAAAATTATTTCGGTACCACTCACTCGGCGTTTCCAACCTATTAAAATATAGTTGCGTCGCGGGAAATCATAATAATGTGGGTCGGGTGTCATTTTCCAAGCACACACACACACATCATTCACAATTAAAGCATATCGACGTGGGAATCCGCTCGCGCGTCGATCTCACGGGGCGCGCGCGTGCCGGCGAATTAATCGCTACACACCACCACCCCTCTTTCCGCACCCTCGCAAACTAATAACAGCCGTATTACATTATATTAAAAATCAACTTCAATTGCTATGTCCCGCTGTAATACTACACTCTAAAAACAACCTTGTTTTTCTGTATACAAGAGATAATATTTCTAGTTTAATGTTTGAAGTATATGAACAAATTATATATTACGCACATTCATATGATTAGAGTTTGGAAAATGTAAAAGATATGCACTGGCCACGATTAGGATGATTGTGGGTATATATTTTTTCTGTAAGCGACGTAGGGGAGCTGATCGTAGCAAATTTTCATGGGCATTTTCGTTCTTCGGCGTGCATGTTAATCAGCCGGCCTTGATTTTTACCGATAAACCTCGTTAGAGGTCCCAAAAATGGGCATTTAAAAATATTCAACACACGAGTTGGCCACTGTCGCGGAGATCCGCCAATTTGGGTTGGTGCAAAGTGGCGAAATTGGCTGCAGGCCACGTAGATACGGAAGAAACCCGTATCGTGCGCTGAGATGCAGCCATATTTGCGTTTTAAATTTTACTTGGCGATCTTTTTGTTATTTGAGTCACTTAGGGAATAGCTAATTTTAAAAGTTATAAGTCTTTCATTGAAACCTTTCAACAACAAATACGTAGATTTCGTTATCTTTGCTTAGAATTCTGTTTCCGTAAATATTATACAATCGTTTTTCAGAATAAGAAGACTCACTTCAGAAGGTCTATTACGTTTCTAAATATGAATCTTAATTACAAAATTATGTAAGTAAGCAGCTAGCTTTGAAGTCCCGAGCAAACAGGACTAAAGCTTTCGTTTTCGTCAAACGGCCCTAGAGAAAATTACTCAAACTACGAAGTACAAAGAATAATTAAACATTTTTGCTCATTACACAAAAAAATATAATAGAGAGGTCGGGCGGCGCTCGCGTGCGCGCCACGCGCTCGCCGTGTGCCAGTGCGCCCGATTGAATGAACGCTCAGCGTAAGGATTATATTTTATCTGTATTACATTTATTGTTTTTTTTATGAAGCTTTCAACTCTGTTTGTTCTGTGCACAGTTTTTGTATAATATAATGCAAGCAACTTAAGTAGCCGATATACACTGTATTCACAAACGACGTATTCACATTGCAGAATGGATGGTTATCAATGACTTTCCGATCTTCGTTCGACAAAATACAAGTTAATTACAAGAACAGAATTAACTAGATCAGGTCGATGTTAAAGACTTGTCTGTGGTAAGTTAGCAAGGTAGGAACAACATTTTTGTTAGCGCTTCAAGTTTAAATTCTCCTATATGCTCTTCTACTTAACTTTATACTGTTAAAGTTGCATAAACAATTTTATACGACAATACCTGGAACAGTTACAACAAAATTATTTAATGGAGCCTGCTAATTACTGATCAATATTAAAAGAAGCTTGCAATTTTCTTTAATCTATAAAGTTTATATAAACGTCAGCCTGCACATTTAAAATAAGATCATATGTCCAATGAAGGGGAATCAATTCAATGAATTGGAATAAAAATATAAAAGCGAGGTGACAAGTAAATTTTTAGTGGACTGCTTCATTCGATTATAACAAAATTGATAATCGTGCAATCCGTTATCATCGATCATACCCTTCGACAGGCGATCAGGAAGAGTTCGCCATGTGGCCACAATCCGACGATTGTAAAGTAATCAATTTATTTATTGACAAATGTTATATAACGAATAAATTCAAATTTTTATTGCGTAGCCTTCGAATATGCTATCTGTGGCATATATAGGCCTTATGTGAGGACACCCGTGTCCAGCAGTGGCATAATAAACCGGTTTTAAAATACTTTCAAATATAAATTTACATGATATCCGTAACATACCTACTAGCAAACCATTCTGTATCACTGGTAGAGTATGCTCCAAGTCTCGCGCAGCTGCGAGGAAACTCGTGGCCAGTATGACTTAGAACGAGTTGCAGATCTTCAACAATATCTACGTAATTAAATTAACCAAACGATTGCAAGTGATTTTTATTATCGTGGCAATATTCCGGCCAGCACGCTCCATTGCTCGTGTGAATTATGTCCACAAACATTTTGAATACGATTGCTTCACCATTCGTATCGTTATTATTTTGACATAATCTTTGGACTCTACCATCACTGGCAGGTCTGTAGCGCGACCGATATTCCTTGATTCGAATATGTACAAAATCTTCCATCAAAAGTGACAGACCAGAAACTATTAGTATTTTAGACAATTGAATTTTCGTGATACTAATTTTACGAAACATTAAGGTATGGAATAAGATTAGGCTAGCAAACAAAAGACAGACTTCCTCGTTTTAAATGAAAGATAAGAAACTATGGTCGCCTATAGAACTTCTGATACGGAAAAGTGTATTGTTTTGAAGGATATTAAGTCTCACTATAGTGATTACGGTATTTCCAACAATGAATATGTTAAGAACCTAACATAAATAGCACTTTTAATTGATCTTCCAATTCGTCAGAATATTGCTTTTTAAATAATGATAAATATTTTATTGCTAGTAATCATGTTTTAGTATTAATTGTATTGTTGTTACATAGTTTACATAATGTACTGAGGTTACTTTTTTGGTTATTTAACAACACTTTTAACATAAGTATTGTAATGAAAAAGCATCAAGACTAGTTTCATATAATCGGGTTCGACACATATTCAATTATTGCATGAAAATGTATTGTACAATTAAATCCCCAACTTGGTTTTCGACATACCGCTTTATTGCCAAACAATTATCTGCTTCGAGTTCAACCTCATACGTACCTTAACAGCGTCTAGTAAGATTCATATTGAAACGAATATGTTATTGTAAAAATTGAGGGGCGATCGGACGTAGTGACCGCGCTACTGACCACTTAATTCCACCGGATGGTCAAAGACAACATGGAGTAATGTCCAGTAATGTTTTCTGAACGCTGATTCAATTATATTCCCTTTGAAGTAGGCGCTTATACAAATACATAATTCTTTCAATGAAATTGTACGCAAATAAAAATCATTTCAAAAAAGTCCCACAAAACTTGTCAAACTCATGTTTAAATGGCGTTTTCTACAGACAAATATTTTTTAAATGTTCTTTTTTCTCACATTGTATGCCAATACCGATCTTTATACCAAAATCATGTCGCCAACTTATTATCATTCTTAAATCTCGTACTCAATACGAAATCTCTCTGACAAGGGCAACAACTTCCGACGGTATGTTCCACAACTAGAACATCTGTAAACTCCGAAATTTACGATCTCATGAAAAATGAATAATCATAAAACTGTAATCATAAAGTGCATCAATTGTAACCAAATGATAAATCAGACACGCGTTACTGATTGGCAATATCCAAAATTTACGAATGGCAACACGCAATAAATTTATAATTGAATTAATTTACAACTGGCAACAACTCGTAAATTTTTAATCCACTTAATTTAAATGGAACCGAATCGAATCGGTCGACTGAATGGAGAACTAATGATTGCGAATGCCCAACAATTATACGACGCTCCATCGCCATTGAATTACGAAACTCTGTACACGTTTATATCGGCCCGTTCAATTCTATTGTAATTTACTTTGCTTGCCGTTCTTATAAACAAAATACGGCTGCTCATAATGTGAGCAGGTGTTCTGTAACAAATTAAAAAAGCACTTGAGTTTGAATAATATTATTATATGTTTGTCTAACTACGACTGTAACAGGTGAGCCAGCGTGGATAATTTCTACAGAGCAGATCCCTTCAAACCGGTGGCATGTTCTTTTAGTGTGATTTATAAAGCGAAATTTCATAACGCTCTTAGAAATAAACACTTGTCAAATTCAAAGAGTGATCTTAGAATTACTGTTGGAAAAAACTCGATCTCTTATTCAATCCATTTTTCACATCATTAAAAACAGAAATAAGTGTTCTAGAGGGAAAAATATAATATGTTACTTGTACTTTTGGAATTAAAACTTTAATACGTAATACTTGAAATAAATTGGATTGTAGGTTCTTCTTTTGCTTTAAATCACTACAGCAAAAGGTTGATCAGTTAAATTATTTTTCCGCCTTTTTTGTTTCGACAATTTTTTTCCTTCT
>DWDX01005284.1:0-10668 GCA_018245675.1 Agara michaeli | reverse complement strand
AACTAGTAGAGGGGTGCCTCTCGGCCGCGTCGTGCCCACCGCCTCACCGCCTGCCGTAGCATTACTGTTATCATTATTAAGATACCCACCCCGAGATCGCCCAACGGCACCGCAAGCTTTAAGGTAATAAACTATGAAAACATAATCATACCAAGAGAGACCCTTCGCTGATTGTTCGCCATCGACCGTTTTTTCAGATTCCCATACTTTGCTGTCGGCGCCGCTCTCGTTCTTCCACCTCCGACTTCTCGAGCTAGGAGGTTAATAAATGAATTTCGAAATTTTACATTGTACCGTAAATTAAAATTGATCAGGATTAATAAGAATTTGATTTCTTAGAAGTACTGCAAGAGGGGAAACCGATAAACCGCAGCCGCCTGCAGCTCAGCCGATAGCATTGCCTACGATGCAAACAGTAGCGCCGATGTCGGTACGGGATAGATTTGCTGATATTCTAGGGTAAGAAGCCAGAATTTTAACATCATCGTCATTTCCAGTAGAGGTGAAAGTAAAATAAAAAATGTCTTCTAAATACCACCGCTGCCACTTGAATCAGTGTTTCTCAAAGTGGGGAAACGCGAACGCTTAGTTGTTAACCGGCTGATCGTAGGTCTGCCCAAAATGAAGTTAACAGCGGATGGCGGGCTGATCGCGCGTACTACAGATTCAATTTGTGCAAAAAAACGCGCCCCTTCCATCCCAAAATTGTAAACATATGCTACCATGCATTCGTTTTTCGATCTTCGCTATATTTTATATCACTGTAATAGTGGAGAAGTGGTGCACTCGTCGGCGCGGAAAAGCGGCGCGGGTGCGGGCGGAGGCGCGGGCGAGGCTCGCGGGCGCCCCGCGCCGGGAGCCCCGGCAGGCGGAGCGGCCGTCGCCTACCTGGGCGCAGCTCGATACGTGGCCGGCTCGCGCATCGACACCACGCTGTTCCGAGCCATTCCGCTACGACCGCACCACGGTAATGAGTGTGAGTTTCGAGGAGCTCCACTGCTGGTCACTACTCCCAACTAAATCAACTAAAAAAAGCATGCATGACTCGAGCGAGGGGCCTGAGACCGTGCGCGGTTCATTTATTTTGGCATATGTTTAGATCTTCAGATATTTAACCGATGTCGCATTGTTTCAGAAGCTACGACTGTGGGCAGCGGCATGGCGCGTGTGGACTGGGCTGCCAAATACTTGCGTTGAAAGTTTTTTAAAAGGGACGCCGTAGCCGCTTCCTCAAGTATTTAGGCACCGTCCAGATAACGAAAGTATATGTATAAGCAGATAACGGAAGTATACAGACCGAACTAGATGTAGATTAAACATCACTGTATACTTTAATTAAAACATATTTGTAACTAATTTGTTATTAATGATGTACTGTACTATTTGTTACTGAACTGTTGCTGTAAAATGCAATATGCACATTGCATAATAGTCTATTAACTATTGAGAGTCAATAAATCCAAGTTTTAGGGAAAAACTAGTGTAACTTTTGAACTGATTTTACTGTTATTTATTCAGTTACATAGTACGATAAGTAAAGATATAACTTTATAATATAAACATCACCCTTCCAGTTCTTAAATTCAGAGGGGTATCAATATAGTACGAAGCATTCCAGGTGCTGTTAGAGAAAAATCGGTCTATTTCAAATTATGTAATGTACAAATCAATGAAGAAGTTAAGTTTACAAATAAAGCTTTCTGTCCCTTCTGTCTATCAATGTTGCTATTGACATATGCAAACTAACAATATCAGTGATTGCCAAGTAATCGAGAACAATTTTGATGTGGCTACTAACATTGATTGCCAAGTGGACTAATATGTCCTAATATTTGTATTGTATCGCTACATTCCTGTTGACACGAGGGGCAGTTATTAAACATGGTTATGATTATGAATACAAATAACTTGTGCTTTGTTAACTTTAACATGATTGTCGTTTAAACGGTTGTGGTTAATTAATGTTACATGCAGTAACTAAGTTCACTCACTACGTGATTTGAGAATGTTGCACTTGCACCGGCGAGCCCACAACAGTCTCTAGACTAATATTATAAAGAGATAAGGTTTATGAGTGAATTTGCATGTAGAAGGTAATGTTTGAAACTAGTCATCTGATTTTTAGAATTCTTGCATCAGTAGAATGAATGCTGAATGAATGAATGCTATATTATCACTGAGTGATATATGCTATATTTTATTTAAAAAACGATAGGAATCCGTACTGAATTTCCGATTATATAACCTAAGAAGAGAACATTCCTAACATCGGGCGCTCAGCTAAAACTATTGATAGAACAAAATAATGTACTACGGCTTTGTAGAACACATTGTCCAGTGTCCCAACATCATGTCTAACTTTTATAGTTGTGTTACAATGACAATTTTTTTAAATAACTGTATTAAAATGTCGCCATTAGACTTTTCTAATTGCACGTGCCTTTGCACTTTATTTCTACTATAGTATTCATCCATATAAAAGTAAATTAACTCATTTTCAAGTGTGGTTCTGCACCAGTTGAGTTTACAAGTGTTTTAGAAAACTACAATCATTAGACAATGTTTGACTGTTCATATTATGATAATGTTTTTAATCCTTACAAAAATAAGCCATACGAGCCCTTTTTAAATACTAGTAAGATTAGCCAACCTAATGGAAGCACTTTATTTATCTTTATTGCATCTGTGCAAAGTCAGGGTGGATCACTAGTCCCACTAGTCCACTAGAAATATATTTATAAAACCTTAGTTTTATACAAAACTATTGAATTCTAATTTACTATAATTTATTTTAATTTCAAATACAATCAGTATTACTGAATCAACACTATTACTGCATATCGGACATACATTTATTATCACATAATACGTGTATTTTCATTCCTTAATATTCATGCAAAAAAATTAAGTACATGACACAAAGTCATAATATTTCAACTCATCTGATATTGCACCATGTTGTAGAAGTTGAAGTCTTGCAAATAAAACTAATAGGCATATAAATAAGTTCATCTCAAACTATATTATATATTATTTACACTTTTGCTTTCATATAAAATCTGTGAGAAGTCAACAAAGAGCATGCCTGTGGCATCACTCGTACTTGAGGTAGGGCTTGGTATCGGCTGGAGCAGCAGAGTGTGCATGCGGCCAAGCATCCGGAGGCCAGCTGTATACACGAGGAGCGCCACTATCCATCAAGCCCCACCCCAGCAACTGTGAGCGCGGCCCTTGTTCGCGCTTCGGTGATGCAGTTGAGATGTTTACCGACACACCCTTAATGATATGGTCCTGACCGCATAGCGACTGAGCCACTTCAGGGTCCAGAAAAGTCACGAAGCTAAAAGCTCGAAAGGGTTTAGGCACAAACACATCTGTCACTTGGCCGAATGCTCCGAAATACTCACGGAGGTCTTCGGCGGTAATGCTTTCGGTGCAGCGGCCAACGAACACCTTGCGATGCGCTGCCGCTCCGCCATCTTTGCTGTTGGGAATGCGTACATCGCACCAGCGCCCATCGATCATGTGCCGGCGCCCGAGAGCGCGCAGCTGCGCCTCGTATTCGGCAAATTTTATGAACCCGAACCCCTTCGATAGACCCGTCTTGGCGTCCCGCTTGACCTGCACCATAAGTAGCTCGCCGAAGGAGGCAAAGTACTCTCGAACGGCATCTTCGCCGGTCTTCCAGGGGAGACCGAGGACGATGAGATCCGAACAGCGCGGACGTGGAGAGGGCGGTGCGCCAACGCGCGGAAATGCGCAAAAATAGCGGTGAGCGGCCCAGCCTTCAGCTGGTGGCGGGACTCTTTCGTCCACGAGCCGCAGCCCGCGCAGTCGCCCACCTAAGCGATACTTGAGGCCACTGGCGCCTACGAATTGCGCCGCTATGGTGCTCAGCAACAACGAGCCGTCTTCCTCGGTCGGCAGCTCAATGGGCTCGTCCTGCTCGCCCTCGCTCACCAACACGTACTCGATCGACATTGCTCTCACCAACCAACGCCGACAGTTTCGCTCTGCATCTTGTTTACATCATCGGCTGCCGGAATACATATAATTGCGTGATAAATCAGCAGCTTTGAACGATTTTAGCAGTAATAATATCATGTAATGTCATATATGCTGTACGCGTGACGTATAACGTGACGTTACCTTCATTGTCAAGACTAAAATTGACAAGACAAAGCCAACTCCTTCTGGATAATCGCACTTATGCTTTGTCTGGAATATGATAAATATTACCTGATCTTCATTATAAAATAGCTATTTTATAATGATATTACTTGATTAAATATAAAAATTACATATAGGTTGAAGCTACAAAGACGAATAAGATTAATCGTACAAGAATATTTGAAAAAAAAACATTTAATTAAAAACTTGAGTGTTTGCTGTAAATTTTACATTATGCAAGATAGAAAGGAATACTAAAATTAAAAGTTTAATAACTACATTAGATTGTTAAATTATGCACAACAGTAGTGGCAAATAACTCATTTTCTGTTTTCTGAAATTGCTGTCTCGAGCAACCGGTCTCCTACATTCGGTAAGAAAGATATTGTTTGTTACTGCGTGTAAGCAGGCTGCAGATCAATCGCTTATACCTCGCAACTAATATGTTTCTCTATTTACTTAAAACATAAAATAAAACATTGTGCATAATTTATCGGTAGGCTCTACATACAATAACAACAATAACATACCGTCACCCCAGGTTTCTAACATAAATGTTAGTAAAGTATTATGAATTAATAGAACTATTACGTACTTATTATTATTACTATAATTATGTATTAACTACTATTAATACTATAATTAATTATTAAATGCTAGGCTAATAAAATTAGGTTTGTCCGACAGAAACAATTCGATCGCTCCAAAATAATATTTAAAAAAATCCATCACAGATTATCAACCACTTTGTGACTTTTCTATCTACGAAATTTCGTAAGTCAATAAACAAGTTAAATTAAGTTTTATACAATTGTGTTGTACTGGTGTCGCTTGTTTGTATCACATAATAATCATACCAGCATTAACGGTCACTAATGTTTTGAATAAATAAAGTGTGGACCGTGAAGAGGACAGAAGTTTGAGAGTAAATATTTTCATGATCATATCCAGAGAGATTAGTATAGTCTCATAAGATATGTATGAGAGATGAGCAGTGCAGTGTTGAGTCGGTGTAAAGTGAGCACGGAACAGCTGGACTTACTGTTATCGTTTATGGAAGATCACCCCGACTTCGCGGCGGGCAAGTCTATCTATTCGCGTTTCAGCTCCAGCAAGCTGTGGCGGCTACTGGCCGAACGCCTCAACGCGGCTGCTGAAGGCGGCGGTGCGCGGAAGTCAGCAGACAAGTGGTGCCGGGTCGGTATACTATATTATTTATATTTTCAGTTAAACAAATTTTTGTGTGCAATGAATTATAGTATATTTTTTTTCCCCGTGCATTTTGAGTCAAAACGTCGGAGCGGTGAAGCGAATATTTTGCTGTCTCTCCCACGCACGGGCCTTATGGGCGGGCATAGTTTGCGCATTATTGTTATCGATAAGCGTTACCAATAGTGTATTTAGTTATCTCAATATGTGGGATTGTGATAAAAATGAAAGAAAAATAGATAAAACAACATATTTATTAAAATTTGACTAATAATGATTTAAAATATATTATTAAAATTAGCATTGCATTAATTTGCAGGTACTAGGTGGGGGTAATGATGAAAAACAAGTTACATAACAATTGACAAACAATGATCAGAACATGACAATATCGCAGCATCTTTGTATACCGCACCGCCGCCGCGCACCTGCCTTCGATGGCTCATTTGTTTTTATCGATAATGGCGTTGCGTCCGCGCGACATGCTCACCGCCCTATCCGGCTTATCTTTCTTTTATGACCCAAACTGCACGGAGAAAGAAATTATACTATAGGATATGATTGTAAATGATTGATAAGGTGTCATTCGTGTTGTGGCAACTTTCTCTGAAGTAAACAATGTTACATAACATAGCATACATAGCACAGACTTAGTGACCAGTGATATGGATTGAAAATGTTCCGATGTCGGTACACGGCAAGAAGCGAGATTGCATTGTGGTGTGATGGTGGTGTTGAGGCCCTTTTAAATATGTCATGTTTAAGTAATGTAAGTTAGTCTTAATAAAGCACTCAATTAGTCAACACGTCTTTCAATAAGAACCCAACGACAGTCCAAACACTATAGCATCTTCCTCTTAGGAGTTCTCTTGCAGCGACAAGTTTAGTGTGGATGCATTTATGAATCAAAATCCAGCAGTAGAAGAATAAAATTGACCTCAAATGGAGCTGGAAACTCAGACTCAGACCCAAATAGCTAATAACAAACCACCTTGCAAGGTTTATCATCTACATATATGTGGATGGCTCAACGTGATACCAAATAACAGGCACACAGTATTTCAATGAGATCAATAACACTTGACGTGCAATATATTTCATGCACCATTATTCACCGAACATGCATTCCTTATACATATATTTGATGGGCTGTTGGCAGTATTGGGCGGACATCAAATATAAAACACGTCGGAAGTCTGCAGCAGGCGGGGCACTGGGGGACCTGTCCAGCGCTGAAGAACGCTTGCAGACCATTCTCGGGACTAAAGCGGAGCAAAGTGAGTGTACATCTACCATCAATTATACCCTTTGCTTAGTCTCAGTATATGAGCCACAGGTTCATTGAGAATTATAGCAGTTCATATTTACTTTTTTACATTTGAAATGCATGAAATGACTATTGTTTTATTATGATGGCAGTCGTTCTATTACCACCACTACATACTAGCTGACGTGGTCAATACACTAGCAAAATAATAATGGAATACAGAATCATAACGATTTTTTAAAATCCCTTCTATCTTACAAAACTCTATAATCTCCACCTCTATAAACTCTGCTGCCCATAGTCCAGGCAAATTAATCAAATTGCGGCAAGAATCCCAGAATGAGAGATAGCTATAAACTTGTAAAAACCCTTTGACCGTAAAACTTGTGCTAAAACCTACTTATCCTACAGTGTCCACGTCTACAGAAATTCTCAGGTTAAATAAATCTATTTTTTACACATTTATTGCAAATATTTAATTTTTAATATTTGCAATAATCCCTATTAAAAACACATCGTATAAAATGTATAAATATAAACTAGAAACTGACGAAGTACGTTCTCTGCCTGCCCCGTCGGGGACCAGAGCTGGTGAGGTAATAATAGTAAACATTTCTGACGGTATGCTAGAATAAATACGATACTGTTGATAATCCAAAGTTACTTTCCCTTTGATGATAATGCATGTCACGTTTAAAGTTTTCAATATGTTGATTCATATATCGATATTTAATTTATATAAACAAAAGTTAATTTTTTTTGTTAATTATTATTTATTTACAAAGACGTCCACGATTCGACTGCGTTTATATTACTATAAAATGTTAATAAATGGCGGCTTTGACAAAGTCATGAACAGATAAAATTACTGTATTTAAAAAAAATCCATCTTTGACTAAAAATTTACGAATTTTATTTGTTTTAGTTAATTAATCTAATTTAAAAAAATGCTTTTTGTGTCAAATTTTTGTAAATATAAGCTTTGGGCTTCACAACATAGTATAAAATATAGTCACATCAAGTCATTCAACTACGCAACGAATTTTAGTGTAGTTTTCATCAACAGACAAAGCGATTCTGAAGGAAGGTTTAGTTATATCTATGTTTAGTTATATCTATCCATGCATGTTAAAGTAGAGAAAAATCGAGGATTTCAAAGATTTGTAATGTAATGTAACTGGTGTCTAAACATTATGTCTATTATGTATCTATGAAAACTGGATATTTAGTCTTGTTTCTTAGTAAGATAAATAGTAGTGTGTACGTGGCTAGCTTGATATATCGTGTCATGAAATCCACAAAGGCTACCGAGTACAATTGATAAACACGTTACTCTTTTTTCTACTTTGTTATATTGAACATAATACGTTACGAGATCAATCAACTGAATGCACTATGGAATTGCATATCTTAGAAATATCTACAAAACGGTCCACGATAGTGTACAGCTATCTCACGAGGATAATCCTCAATTACTTACTGTCTTTATAAAATTTGGACAGATTTATATGAAACTATGCATACAGATTGTCTACAAGCTTGATTACCGCGGGATATTTCTATCCCTATATTCGCATGAGTTCGTAAGCTAGTTTTTTGTATATAAACGAAATCAAAGAAAACGATACGATCGGACAACTGACAGTTGGAACAAATTCTATTTCTGATTATTAATTTATTTTAAATTCTGTTCAGAATACTTTTGGTGTTGGCAGATTTACCAGAATTCTATCTTATTAGATATTTACAGCAATATTTTAGCAAATCGATTATAAATATGTGGGTGATATAAATTATCATGAGCCCTGCAATTCAGCCAGTGGACAGGCGCGTGAGAGCCAGTCGGACGCCGACGAGGAGCGCAAGCCGGCCCTGGACGACGACATGTATTCGGAGGGCTCGGCGGGAGCGGAGGGCGCGCGCCTCTCCACCGAAGAGTTACTGGCGGAGGCCGCCATGCGCAGCGCGCTAGCGGCGGAGAAGCAGGCCGAAGCCGTCTCGCAGGCCGTGGACCTGCTCCGCGAGCTGCTGACCGTGCTGCGCGAGCGCGCCCCCTTCGCCGCGCACGGGCTTCCGCACGTGCCCCTCGCGCCACACGCTGCGCCGCACAACGCTCCGCACAACGCTCCGCACAACGCGCCGCACAACGCGCCCGCTCCTCAGGACCACTCTCTCGCCATGCAACAACACCATCATCACCGCCTCTGACGTCGGCTTCTCGGCCTCTCGTTCTAATAAATATAATCTCCACTCGGACTATAGCTCTTTTCATTTGTTCACAACCCGCATCTACTAAATACCGAATGAGACGACCGTCGACTTGTTAACATTCAATTACAAAAAAAAGAATGGCTACGCATCGTTACCGTCCGTCCACGGGACATTTGCTGCGAACAATTTTCGCCGTTTGAAGTGTCGTCCTCTCTCCTGTCACGGACATAGCCATATTGTTCAAGTGATCCTAATAAAATTATAGACATTGTAGATTATATAAATCCTTAAATTCAGCAAATAAAGCATGTTGTATTCGTATGGTGCGTTTAGACTTCCACGAGCGCAATGCGAGCGCCCTTTGATTCGCCGTGAAACCCACAATGATCTGCACTATTGGTATGCACGCATACAAATATATAAAGTGAGCACAACAGTAAGTACACGTAGACTCGTGTTACTGAACGACTAGGCTTCGCACGCCGGCGGCATGCGCAGCGCGACGACGGGGCGGCGCGCGGGCGGCGGGGAGCGCGCGGGCGGCGGGGAGCGCGCGGGCGGCGCCAGCCCCACGCGCTGCAGCACGTCTTCGTGCACGCGGTCGGCGCGGGCGCGCGCACGCGCGGCTCCGTACCGCAGCGCGTCATGCAGCAGCGCGGGCCGCGCCAGCAGCTCGGCGGCGCGAGCGCGTATCGGCCCCAACGCGTTACACAGCGCTTCGGCGACCACTCCTTTGTACTGCGCTGTGGTCATTCCTTCCGCTTCCTCGATCACCTCCTCGGGCAACTTATCTTCTGCGAGGCAATGTAGAGTCACCAAATTTGATACGCCGGGTCGCGCTTCCGGATCGTACGTAACCTGCAAGATGTTAAAGGGTATTTTTAAACTTTGACGCAAAAAAAAACAGAATGGGTAGAAGTTAGAACCGGTCCGGTCCATGTCAAATTGGCACGCGGCGTTTCTGTGGCACAAACAAAATTAAATCACTTCAACCCTTATAAAGTTAGCATGAACAAATTCCTTTAAAAACCTGGTTCAACTATTACTGTATATGTATACTAGCTGTACCCGCGACTTCGTACGCGTGGAATAGTGACTTTGAGCAGCATTGTAATTTTTTAGAATACGTAATATCTTTTGAACGGAATGTCCTATTTGAACAAACTAAAAAGCAATTCACAGGTATTGAAACAGTCTTGCTTAGGGAATTGTTTATTTGGATAAGGATCAATGCAATGTTACGGATAACTTGGTTTGATTTTGGTCGAAATTTCTATCAACTTTTAAAATGTTAAAAAGTAATTATGGTGACATAACTACAATAGTTATAGTTTGTTGTATCATCAATAATTTTCACAGCGCTTGCGATAAAAGACATTTTAAGGCAATTTTTTCTGCACCTTAGGTTACGTTATTGTCGTTTTAGTAAGGATCTTTATTTTGTCCTGTAATTAATATAGCCTATGTTAATCAGTGATAATGTAGCATTCAAATGGTGAAGAAATTTTTGAAATCGGTCCAGTAGTTTTTGAGCCTATTCGTTACATACATACACACACAGGCAAATCTTTCCTCGTTATAATATTAGTATAGAAGTATAGCTGTATGTCGTGGCCATATGGTTTGGCCAGATCGATGATTAATTAATCAGCGTTTCACGATAAAACCCTCTGACACTTGACTACTTCACTTCATAGAATGGTCAAATATTAGTGATCATCTTACTATATATATCTTACTATATATATTTCTTGTGTGCGTGTGTATGTCACTGAACTCCTCCTAAACGACGGGACCGATTTTGATGAAAT